>JANAVB010036018.1:4665856-4822746 GCA_029216955.1 Iris pallida
TAATAATTAGAGACACGCAGTAATTGGTTCTTGGAGAATAGATTGTCTCTTAGATGGGTGTTTTGATCCAGGGTAAGATCTTAATCATTCTCAGATTCCAATGACTAGATGGTCATGACATTAGTTTTAGGGTCGAAGGGAGGACAAGTAACTCAAGGCAAGTTTGTAGTCACATGGCTAGCCGATGGTAGCAACACCGGTGTATACAATCATCATGGTCACGGGGGATACGCTGTATATATCTACAAAATACGAGCGCTCGTCTTTCCAAATCAGTGAAAGACTAAAAATGATAAAGAGTTCAAGAAAGATGTCATTGAACACAATTACGTGATTCAAAGGCGAAGGCATAATTCAAGTGAAATTGTCAATGCAGTCATGAATGAGATCCTAAATACCTCTATATCTTAATCCACGTAGGATAATCATATGAAGAGCGAACCAAGTGCACTATGGTTGATCAGACCATAACACATTGATTCTAATTAGACAATTGCTTGTGGGCGTCCCCAGTATCATATGTCCTGAATAAGCTCGATAAAGAATAAGCTTGCAAAACTAGGCTATAAATAGCGACATCCTTCATGATAGTGCAAGGTATAAGTATAGAAGATAATGATAAAAACAGTAATAAAGAGTTTAAGTTTCACAAGAATCTAAGTCTTGTACGACGTTCCTGCTTATATAGTCATCGTATTATTTTCTTATCTGAGACCTTGGTTGTACTAATGAGCACAGCCTAGGTAATCTTCTTAAAATCCTCCTTAATTGGTTGTAAGGACTAATAGAGTGATGGGTTATAGGTCATACTACCCAACTTATAAGAGTTCAAGGGTGATTGAACAGTATACACGTATAACTAGTATGAGTCGTCCTCCTAATCTCTCTATCAAGTATGAATGGGAAAGATAAGATTTATAGTAAAAAATCAAGCAGAAGGAAATCGAGGTAATCGAACGAGAGTACGAAATTAGAATTAAGGGAGGAGGTCAAGTATGTGGATGAGATTCTAGACTCTAATCCTATTTGCAGGCTCACATCGGTACAGTAACGTAACCGAAGTGATAAACTGGACCTACGGGCCACCACAAAAATATGTAACGCCCAGTCCCAAAATACTTAGGACTAAGTATGTAGACATGCCAGCTGCATACATACGAAATATACTCCAATGTATGGAAATCTCGTACGTGTACATAAGCTGTGAAATACAGTAAACTATGCTAACTAAATCTCATCCACCAAAGAATAATAATATAAATCAACTATAAAATTTGTCATTTATACATGTAGTTGGGCGGAGACAAATCCACTGCCAACTAATTTAAATGAAAGAAAATATACAAGAAAATGATCAATAAAGTGGCAAGACGAACCAAGAGCGATCATCTTTGAAAGAATGGAGAAGATCACGGCCTTGACTAGAACGCCTACAAGTCACAAAATACACACCTGGAGAGATAATCAGATCCTCAGAGGGACGTAACAAGATACAGAAAGAACATGCCACATAATTGAATATATATAATGTGTCATAAATTACAAGTAAAGTAAACTGTCCCAATCGTAACAAGATCCAATATCTCATCATCGAAACAGTGGACTACCCCCACAACCAAACAAGGACAAGGAGTAGCACACTACTCCATGATGTGACATTGTCCCAAGCTACTAGTGGGGGTGACATGACATGACATTGACTAAGGTTACCTAACCATTCTACTGTGTTCATGTAGTTAAGAACAAACTTTTAACGCATGAGCACTCTGGCTCAGGTGCAGGAAGGTCATGTATGGTCCCATTAGGATACTAGGGACCTGAAAGCATAATATTCCTCGAATGTCAAAGGCCAGCAGGAAATCAGGTATCTGGATCTAGGACCGTATCTCCCGCGGAGATAACCGATAATAATAGGAAAGTGCATACGTGGCCCATATATTAAGGAACTGTTTTTCCTACCCAATGCCTAGTAGAGTCACATCCATGACTCCTATACCTCTACAAACTGCGAAGTCTCCTAACATGCCTCTATTAGCAGTTGGCCTTAACGCATGCGCACAGGTGATCAGCTATCACACAAGTACCTCTACATGCTACTCATCTCACACATACCTCGTGGTACAACTGTGTCAAGGTTTATGCTATATACTATAAATGGTAGTCCCTTAACTCTAGGTCCATATGCAATCAAAGGATAATAAGTAAAGCAAAGCTAATATCACTGAGCAGGCAATAAATCAGGAACTGTAATAATAGTACTGCTACAAGAACTGGAAATAAGTAAACAGTGATATGCAATAACAAAAATATAGACTAAATATAAGCAGTAAATATGGCAAGGTATCTTGCCTGAGGTTGTGTGCAAAGGGCGACGTCCAATAGCTCGAACCGTCAGAATAGTGAAGCAATGAAAGCCAAATCCCACATACGTTCTCGGATGCTGAAATAAATACCACGAACGTGTTTGAAAATAAGATATATCTAGAAAACGCCTGTCCAAAAGTCCAATTCTGAAACAAGAGCAAAATCGTAATTTCGGATCAAAATGATGTCTGTCGTTGGACCTGTTTTGCACCAAAACGCGTGCCAGAATCTACGGTCTCTAAAGTCGTCAAACTATATGTCTACGGGTCCGATTTGAGGAGACAAACCCAACCGTATGTCCAAAGTTAGATTCCGGTGAACCGTGCACAAAAATGCCTGTTAGAGCGTGTCGTGGGTCCGCCAAATAGGCGTTCCAGTCGACCTTCTCAGAATCAGACCAAACTTGGCATACAGGACCCGAAAAATGATAAGGTCCTGCTGGCACAAGTTTTGTTTCTATTCGACGAACGTGCATAAAGTAATTGGGGATTTTACAAAAAGATCGATACGGTAAATTTCGACGGATACGCGTCAAATTCGTCGCGCACACGCAACCAATTTGAATTTCTTCAAAGCCTACACGTCCGCGAAGTCAATACGTACCTTTCGATGCTTTCGATTCGCGACCACGTCGCCCGGTTTGATAGGACGCACGTAGTATCGGGGAGATTTTTCTAAATTTACTGTTTTGAAAGAAATTTTTTTCTTACACTTTGATGTCTCTTTTCTTAGCGCTCGTTCGATGAAATCGAATTCTGCGAGATGGGTTATAATCTCATATATGTTGTTTATACATCCTATCAAACAAAATTTTGAATTCGTTGATGGGTTGGCCAGGAATCGCCTTCCAAGTGGGTGGTTTGAATTATTTTTGTGCTCTGTTTGTGAGCAGTTTTTCGTCGATCTTCGGGTTCGAATTTCTACGCATATCATGCGATCTAATTTAATCGACCTAAAGAATAATAAAGTGGGTAGGGTTGTGATCGTACCAGATAAGTTCGTTCACGAAAGCATCGATCATGGAGGGAGAAAGCACCTCGCAAAGTGGAGCAAAAACTGCTTCTGTTGCTGTTGGTGTTCTGTGCGGTTGCACTAGCACTGTGCACAGCCTCTCCGGTGGTCGGCCGACTAGGGCGGCGCTGCCATCATGGCGCGTGCACATGCATGAGGAAACGGGCTAGGGTTGGCAGATGCTAGGGTTTGAAGGTTAGGTATCCTTTCTATGTTTGTGAAGTACCTATATGTACTTCATAGGGGTCGCGGGTTTTGGGCGCTGGCTTCTCACGAGAAATTTGTGAGAAGTCCAGTGAGTTACCTCTTTTTTTTTAATAAGAATAACATATGTTTATATATATATATATATATATATATATATATATATATATATATATATATATATATATATATATATATATATATAACCGCCGTACGAGAACCTTCTATACACCCGTAGGGGAAATGGGGTTTGTGCTCCACGAAATGCACGCGGTCTCCAAGCTTCCTTGGGGGGACGAAGCTTTTGAGGCATACACTCCCACGAATGAGGAGTTCAAAGAGTTGGAGGGACGGTATCCAGGCTTCGTGGCTATTTATCAAGAGATATTGTGCCACTATAGCACATGTCAGCAGATAGCCAAGAAGGACAGCAGCTCGGAAGGGAATGCTCCCCACATCAAGGACTGGGTGCGCTATCTCTTCACGACGGGTGCCTCAGGTCGAGTTACTTCCCGACGTCCTCAATCCCGGGAGGCGGTTCAAACTTTGGTGTCGTCGGCCAAGAGGGTGGCCACCACTAGTGACAGATTCGGGAGTAAAACCGACTCTTTTGGTTGTTTTTATCAGGATACCCAAGAACTGTCAGAGAAGGCGCTCCTGGCGGGATTCTTGATGGTTTGGCTGCGAAGTTGTGTAGTCTCGGGAGGAGCTGGTTCTATTGAAAGGATCAGTTGTAATTTCATCCTTCCGGCTGTGAAGTTAGTTTCGCGAGTCAAGCTAGCTCTTCTCCCGGCCATGGTGTGCAGCATACACCGTAGCCTTCGCACTTTCACGTCAAGGTCATCGCCCGCGATGTGACAAAAGATTTTGAACGGACTGAGCTGCCCTATCATTATCTGATGGGGTGGCTGCTGATGCATTATCCGTCTTTGATGAGACCAGGCTCTGAAGACGGCGTAACTGACGACGACGCTTTTATCTTCCGTTATCGTAATGAGTCTTGGGAGTGCGAGACCATGCGCGCTTGCCGAATGGCGCTGGCGAGGGCAGATATGTACAACGTTTTCGTATCTGTCCCTCGTTTTATTGCTGAGGAAATAGCGGCTGTACATCTCGATGGTATTGGGCCCCTTCAGCTTCTGGATGGTCAGATGCTCCTGTGGCTGCGTAACATCTGTCCTGCTCATTTGGTGTATCGCAACCGCAATACTGTTTTTTTGGAGCCTTATCTGCCCAGCAGATTTGCCCGATAATTTGGATACAACCAGCTTTTTCTAGACAGTCCCAGCTCTTGTCTGGGTTTTGAAGGTAGCCTTCTTGACGACATCAGGGCCTGGCACTACTATGATACATTCCATATTCGTACCATTTTCTCGGTCCCTGATATTAAGGCACCGGTAGAGATCTTGTATATGGCAGCTCTGTACCATGTCATGGCGAACAAACCTCCTGTCGGTTTTAATCCGGGTGCCAGTTTTATTGTCGGTACCGGCCTGGAGGAGAGGTCCCAGGGGGCCAAGACGAGGAAGAGGAAGAATAGAGTCGAAGTGCCAGATTCGGACTCTACTACTGCGGATGATGAGGGCGACGAGCATGATGCAGATGATTCTTCCCTTCTATTGGAAGATGTTGGGGCGGATCAGCCACCTGTTTTGCCAGATGAGATGGCGGCAGATCAGCCACCCGTTGCACCAGGCCTTGTACGAAAGCATAGCAGGCAAATTTCTCCTGTTGGCGGTATTCCTCGCTCCCGGAAACTGGCGAGTCGGCAACTTCATCTGGGATTTCTTCATATATTCTGGACGACTCCGAGCCTGGGTGGGCTGCTAAAAAGTTCGCCAGAGCTTGACCTTTAATAGGCTTTTACGGGACGAAGATCATATGGTAGAGGGACAGTAATATTGCCCATGTAGCGAGGCGAGAGCTGAGTGCCCCTGGTTTAGTCATGAGGACCCTGAGAGGGTTGACCCGTGAGATCACATATATGGTTTGTCCTGTGACATAGTGCCGCGTCTTCTGAATGGCAAACACCAGGGCGAGGCCCTTCTCTACGGCGGTATATCGATGCTCTGGCCCGTTCATCATTCGGCTGAGGTAATATATGGCTTGTTCATGGCCTGTATTGTCGTTTTGTGCTAGCAGAGCGCTGAGGGAATGCTCCATTGCACGTACATAGAGCAGGAATGGTTTTCCAGCAACCGGGGCCACCAGGACTGGAGGGTTCGACAAATATTCTTTGATGTTGTCGAAGGCACGCTGACATTCTTCGTCCCACACGAATGAGATGCCCTTCTTCATAAGATGGGTGAATGGCTGACAACGCCCGAAGAGGTTGGAAATGAACCTCCTGATGTAAGCTAACCTCCCTTGGAGGCCTCGAAGTTCTCGGAGATTTCTCGGGGGACCCATCTCCATGATTGCCTTCGTCTTCTCAGGGTCTACATGGATACCCTGGGCGGTGATGATGAAACCCAAGAACTTTCTGCTGGATACGCCCAAGAAGGATTTTATGGAATTCATCTTCAGGTTGTGTGCTCACATCAGGTTGAATACCGTCCTCAGATCCTGGAGATGGTCTCCTTTACAGCGACTCTTGACGGCGATATCATCAACATAGCACTCCACCGTCTTGCGTAAGTGGTCTCTGAAGATGATACTCATGGCTCTTTGATATGTGGCACCGGTATTCTTTAAATCGAACGGCATGACTGTGTAGCAGTATGTGCCAATCGGTGTTCGAAATGATGTATGCTTTTAGTCGTCAGGAGACATCTTGATTTGGTTGTACCCCGAGAAGCCATCCATGAATGATATACGTTCAAAGCCGCAGGTGTTGTCAATCATGATGTCTGTGATAGGGAGGGGGAATTCATCTTTGGGACATGCCTCATTCAGATTGCGGAAGTCGATGCAGATTCGAATCTTCCCATTCTTCTTGAGGACTGGTACTATGTTGGCGACCCAGTCTGGATGTTGCTCTTCGCGTATGAAGCCGCTAGCTATCAGTTTGTTGACTTCGGCTTCGATCGCATCCTTGATGCCCGGGCGGAAGCGTCGCTGTTGTTGTTTGACTGGCTTTGTATCTGGCTGAATATTGAGTTTGTGAAGAGCAACCTCGGGGTTTAGTCCTGGCATGTCTTCATAGCTCCAGGCGAATACGTCAATATATTCTTTGACAAGTTCCAGCAGCGATTCTCGCTCTTCGTCTGTTAGGCTTTTACTGACGAAGATTGGTTTTGGAGAAGATTCGCTGTCGAGATCCACTTGTATGACCTCATCTTCAGTAGGAGGTTCTCTCTGTTCGAACCGCTTTTCCCATTGTGCATCCAACTGTTGGGCCCACGGCTCTAACTCGAGAATTTTAGGAATGTCTTCATCTTCTTCATAAGCGTCGACGAATGCAATGTTGACTGACAGGACTTGTCTGAATACGTCTCCGATGCTGGTGTTCGAATCAGAAGTTGGTGAACCGGTTGAATGTGAATGCCAGTCGCATTCCTCATCCGAACTTTCAGGGGTCGTTGTGGGCGTAACATACCCTAATCCACATCTGGTTTTGTTGTAGTAGTCTCGCGGTTTCCCAGCTGGGACTGGTGGCTTTAAAGGTAATCGTCGACCAGTGCCGTAGTTCAAGCCTGGCGTAGTCTCCAGATCATACCCCTGTTTTTGCATGAGGTATTTGGATTGGGGACTATAAAGATACAGAGACAGTGTCACGCCCCAGAACCAGAATACTGGAGAGCGGGGGAATGACTCAGCCAGCTACGTATTACGGGTAGATGAATACCGTATAATACGATCAATGCTGTCTAAAAGACAAGGGGGTGCATACTACATGAAAGTCTTACTATGGTCACTTCACATCTATTGTCTCAATCATTCGAACAAGAAACAGTAATAGAGAACATGTAAGATAAAGCAGTAAGGCGTCCCAAACGCTCTGTCAAAATGTTCTTGATATCTGGCTTTACAAAACATAGCCAGATTGATGTAGCAAAAGTATACACAATTGTTATCAGCTGCAGCCTGACTTTAGTTACAATTATGTAAAAGTAAGTACAAGACGATCCGACTAACATGTCGGTGCCAAACGGCAAGGTATAAAGTAGATAACAAAACGAGCGGGGAAGTAAGAAACCCACTCGAGTCCTCCTACGATCATCCCTCTAGTGTTGACCATCTTGAAGGTAAAAGTAAGCTGAGTCCTCGGGAACCGGCTCTAAATCTGGCCATGCAAAACCAGAGAGGTTAGACCTCTAATAGCAAGTACCACAAGGGAGCACGACATGAGAACTAAAACCAGTAAGTAAGAGAATATAATAATAGGTCTCTGCTTCCCACTAGGATTCACAAAACATCACGACACTTCGAACCAACCTCCCAACCAAACAAGGACAGAAGTTAGCCCGTCATGTCCTGACATTCTGATCATCACAGTTAGGCAACAGAGTAGGTACAGTACACAAACAAATCATCTTGAACGGCTAATCAACTACTACGGCTTGCTATTGTGAGTCCCAAGTTATCCTGGAATTATGTAATTAGGGATTCCTCAGTTCTTACTATGTGCGAGCAAGGATAGTCGATCCAGTCAATCAATTGCGCCAATCATGAATTAGACGAGTCCCAGCGGGACGCCCGTCATCAATATATAATATACAATAATAATATAAGCAGATACTGTTCCCTGCCCGTGTGGCAGGTTTACAGTATCTGTGGGAACCAGCCGGCCCGTCGGGTACTACTTGTCCCAAGGGGGCTGCCATGTAAGAACTCGGAAATCTATTCTCTCCATGCAATCATTATTTTATTTAACTTAATAGTCCCTATGTTGAGTGAAATCCCATGCCGTGGATCATGGTCATTCAAATGAGTACTTTCGTACGAGGTACGATATACACAACTTTACAACGATACCAGTGCGGTTAGGTTGCAGGTCTTACATAGCGTAATGCAACAATCAAATCTAACCACGATAATCATGCCTTGACCATAAAGTACACATGCTTCTTTTGTAGAAAATAAATAAGTAAAAAATAAATAAATAGATTGAAGCCTGCATGTGCATGTATGTCAATATTCGGGATCAGCCAGTCGATTACAATAGTTCATAACATGAACGTGTCTCATTCATTTCATTCAATAAGACGACTAGCCAGTCTCTTAGTTCCAACTAGGAACGCATGATCAATTATTAGTCAAGATAACCATTATCATCAATGGTGACAAGGCATGAAAGTCAAATAGTATTCAGTGGAGTCGAGTCTACGACTCTCAGGGTTTAATTCCAGTCAATCGGGGTATCTATAGCTCAATTCACGACACATGGTACATCTCACGTAACAATCTATATTTAACAGAAATATTAACATGTTATGGTTATATCAAGTTTATGCAAAAAGGCGTAAGGATATAAAATAGACGTTAAATATCTAATAAGATATCAATATACAGGGCTATAGAAGATCCAGGGTAAATAGGCTACTCTCATGTCGGTTCTACGCTCATGTCAGCGTATGCTCAGGTCAAGCTACGCTCAAGCCTGCGTACGCTCAGGTCAAGCTAGCGTATGGACTCCATACGACTCCTCTCTATCCAAGCCAGCGTACGCAAGTCATACGCTTCCAAAAGGCAGCGTATGAACTCCATACGACTCCTGACCATCCAAGTCAGCGTATGTATGTCATACGCTCCCAAAAAGCAGCGTATGGACTCCATACGACTCCTGACCATCCAAGTCAGCGTATGCAAGTCATATGCTCCCAAAAGGCAGCGTATGGACTCCATATGACTCCTGACCATCCAAGTCAGCGTATGCAAGTCATACGCTCCCAAAAGGTAGCGTATGGACTCCATACGACTCCTGACCATCCAAGTCAGCGTATGCATGTCATACGCTCCCAAAAGGTAGCGTATGGACTCCATACGACATACGCTTCCAAAAGGCAGCGTATGCAAGACACACACTACCTAAAAAGGTAGCGTATGGACTCCATACTGCGCTGCGCTAAAGAGCGCGCACAGCTCAGTGACGCAAGCTAAAAAGCTAGCATACACTACTCACTGTCTTCTCCAAACAGCAAGAACTCCATGTTTGTACCCCAAAGCTTTAAAAGTCCATAACTTGGTCAAAACAAGTCCAAATCCAACTTTGTAAAGGTCAAAATTGGGTAGAATGAAATCCTCTACAACATGGAACTATCAAAACTTGAAAACACAGAAGTTTGATAGTTCAAAACCACCCAAACTCCAAAAATAACTCATTTCTAGATCTACAAAAATTAAGACTTCGAAATAAAAAATGCCAAGTTCTAAACTCTCTTAGGATCTTGCGAGGAAGATAAATGAACTACAAAAACATGGATTCTCATGGGGAGCAAGTTGTACTTGCCTACGGTTTGGTAGGTGGAGAGAGCAATGAAGAAGAAGAAGAGGAGTAATGGTGAGAATGTGAGTTTATGAGGAGAGAGAAAGAGATGTAAGCTTTAAATAGAAAAGGGGTGGTAGGTGGGAGTTGGGCCGGGTCCAATGGGTCGGGTTGCAGGGGATCCAACCAAGGCCAACCCGAACCCAAAGCCTAGCAAGACTAAGGCAGGGAATAAAAGCAGGAAATAAAGTGCAGAAATAAAATTGCAGAAATATAATTGCAGGAAATAAATTAACATGAAAATTTAAAGAGCAGATTAATTGATTAACATAAAATTAAAGGAATTTAAATACAGGATAATACATGATAAATACTAAATAAATATATGATAAATACTAAATAAATACACATGAGTTGTACATGTATAAAAATACGCATTCTGGGAACGGAAAGTGACAGGCAGTCTCCCGGCATCTGATTCAAGGTCGACTTCTTCTATGGTGAAGGGCTGCGGGTCGTCCTTCCGGCCGAAGATGATTGGATGGTCCCCTCCCTCGATTATGCGGTAAGCATCTTCCACTGGGGTAAGCTGGTTTGCGGTGTAAACATTCGTCACCTGTGTGTGTAGGTGAGTGCCTATACCGTGTTCCATAGCATACATTGTACAAAGCTTATTAAGCTCGAGGTAGTTCAAAGATAGCCCTTTATTGATGAAGTAAGATATCTTTTCTAGCAGGATTACATCATCTGCGGAGGGAACATCAGTGTGGGCAGCCACATACTTGGCTAGCTCCGGTTCCTCTTCGGCTACCCCCTGCGTAAATAAAGACTGAGAGGACAACCTGGGCAGCTTGATCGTCAGGGGTTCTGTCGATGGAGCAGAACGTGGAGTCGTTGGCAAACTAGCGACCCCCAATTTGGTACCTAATGCTGGGCGGGGAGTTGTTGGCTCGCTAGGAGCCCCAGACCTTGCATCAGGGTGACGATTCTTCTTGGGAAGGCGTATCGTTATTGGTTTGTCGGAGGGATTGAGCTTCTCCGTTTGTGGCTGGCCGATTCTTGGCAGTCTGATTGTCAGTAGCTCCGTTGTGGGTCTTGGCACTTGGCCAGACCTTGGCCGCCGGATTATTATTTGCTCTTCTTGTGCCGAGAGGCTGATTGCGTCCTTACGCAGGGTGGCTGTAAGGGGTGCGGACTTGCCAGGTTTACGAGCTTGGAGGTGGATCGTTAGGGGTTCTTCTGATCCTGTGGCTGTCTCGGTACGAGCTTGCACATCTCCTTCACCAAGGTGCCTCTTCGACTTTTCGTACAGGCAGGAGTCTGAGTAGTAGGATTTGACCCCTTTGAAGGGATCGATGTCGGCAAATTCTGTCCTCACGAAGCCGTGCTTGTTGACATACTTGAAGCATTGGTGCAGTATGGAAGGCACGATCATATAATCGTATCTCCAAGGGCGCCCCAGGAGGATGTTGTAAGAAGTGTCTGCATCTATGACATAACAGGTGACTTCCGACTGGAGATCACCAATTTGACACTTCAGACGAATCTTCCCAATTGGGTAGCTCCTGCCCGAATTGAAACTGCTGATGGTGGTGCTTGTAGGCGTCAGGCGATGCATAGGGATGCGAAGATGATGTAATAGACCCTTGGGGATAATGCTTATGGAAGAGCCAGGATCAATGTGCATCCGATCTACCTTTACGTCGTCGATGTATCCAGTATAGTATAACGGACGATCGTGCAGGTTGGTTTTGATGAGCATATCCTGCGGAGTGAAGACAATTTTGGGCATCACTCTCGTGCAAGCGCTGTCTTGGAGATCTGCAGGCGGGTTCTCTCCCATGAGGTTGACCTGAGCCAGGTACGCATCGGCATTTTGGAGTGCATCGCTCAAAGCCACACGAACTTCCTTTGAGAGTCTCAGAAGCTCGTATAATGACAACTTGGCCGGTGTGTTGGCCAATTGCGCCAAGATGTCAAAGTTGTAGGGCCTCTCCAGCCCCTGTGGTGCCTCTTTTCGGAGGGATTTGTCAAAGCGAGTCTCCTTCGGCCTAGGCTTGTCGGTCGTCGGAGGCTGAGAAGGTCCCGGAGCGTCAGTTGTAGCGGGCTGATGATCTTCAGCCGAGTTATCAGCCACAAGATAGGATTGTGCCCAGACCGAGTAACGACAGCTGTGACTTCTTCGATATCTGTCGAGATTGTGCAGCAGGATCTGACCTTTTCGCTCTTCTTCTTGCGAATGGAAGATGGTGCGGACTGAGTCACTTCAGATACCAAGTCTGGATGGACCCACATGACCTTTCCTCGTGATGTGGTGAGGGGCACTAGACCAGCAGCCTGATCTCGGGAAGGTGGAAGATTAGCAATCTCTATTGTCGCCAGAAGGATGGGAACCACACCGTCTTGAGTTTCTGTTGGAGAGAAGCTGCCAAATTGTACTGACACTATATTGGCTGCTACAGTTACCTCTTCGAAATCGATGGCCAGAGCGTTCGAATCGATGAGATTTTGGATGTACCGTTTTAGTTGGTAGCAGTCGTGTGTAGCATGGTGGACGTAGCGGTGGTAATGGCAGTACTTTGGATTCTCTATTTCTGTCGGTCGAGGTTCCCGTCTTGGTGGAGGAAGCTGAATTCTGTCTCCTTGTATGAGCATGTCTAAGATGGGCTTGACGTGGCCGTCTTCGAAGGAGTAGGTCATTTGTGGCCATTGCTTATCTACCGGTTTTGGCTCAGGTTTATGTGCTGTGTCGGTCACCATAGCCTGCTTGCCCTTGTTGTCCTGATTATTAGCGAAGCTACCCCCATTATTGGTGTTGGCGTTGGGACGTCTGCCCTTGTCCTCTCCCTCTGAGATGTGCAATCCCAGTTGGCGAGCCTTCTTCAATCGTTCTTCGACGCTTGTGGCACTGATGATAAACGTCTTCCAGTCCTTGAATTGACTTTCGCCCATCCAGAGGCTGATTGTTGGAAGCAGTCTTTTTTGGCAAATTTCAATTAAGGAGGAATCCGGGTTACCAGAGGGCAGCTTCATTGCGGTTTGGCGAAACCGCTCAATATAGTTCCTTGTCAGCTCTTTCTTTCCTTGAACGACGTCCATGAGGGTGGACATTGTGACGTCCTGTCCTACTTCGTAGAATCTCTCCAAGAACATGCGTTTGAAGCTGGCGAAGGAGTGGATGCAGTTGTCCGGTAGGTTGCGATACCAGTCGAAGGCGACTCCTTCCAATGCCTCGATGAATAATCGTGTAAGGATGGCATCGTCATGGGGCAAATGGTCGGTGGTGACCTCGAAGTAAGTGATGTATCGACTTGCGGAGGTCTTGCAATCATAAGGATTGATATTGAACGGCTTATATCTTGGTGGGAAGGGAACATCCCTCCAGGCAGCAGGGTATGGTTGCCGTATTCTGAGGACTTGAGAGATTTCTCGAGCGTGAAACATGGCTCGGAGCTCCTGGACCTCTCTTCTTGCTTTTCTGGCCTCATCCACAGCGGTAGGGGCCGTCACTTCAGGAGGATTGTTGTCCAGGTTTTGTGTCGCTGAGTTCGAGTCTGTATTGACTGCGGGACCTGCGCTTGTCTGACCAGGCGTCCCTCCTTGGAGAGTTGGAAGGGCCGCTTTAATCTCGTCTACAGACTTGACCAAGGCATGCAGTATGGCCTCCAGAGTGTCGATGCGTTGGCGATCACTGGAACTACCTTGGTTGCTGTCCGTCATAAACACCGTCTTTACATGAGGAGAGATGGAAGGAACGGTGGAGGATGTGCACTCCGAATCATACCCCTGTAGCGAGATGTCATCGGGGTATGTGGGAATGTTCTCCTCTGGTTCGGACTCGGAAGGGATAGTACCCCCAGCTTCAGAGTTTGCTTCATCTTGGGAGTCGTGGACGTCCTCGGGGACGTCGACCATTGTTGTATCTGATGGAAGAGTTGTTTCCTCGGGCTCATCTCCTTGGAACATCGGATTATCGTGGATGTTCTGAGGAGTGCTACCCCCAGTCCCAGCAACACCAGTGGTGTGGACGATGAATCTTCCACTGTAGCAGATTTCGTCTTTGAACGGGTACCTTGGAAAACTCCGATGGTGGGCACCGTTTAGACGATAGTCTCTTAGTCATAGTGGTTGAAATCTTCGGGCTAGGAGCATTGGTCTTCTTCCCTCTCCCATCGGCAGGGATTTTCTGAGCAGAGCTGCAGGAGACGACGGGAAGTGCCTCGTCTTCTGAAGACGGTTGTTGCAGTCTTTGAAAGACGGACTGCCAGTCTTTTTGTACCGTCGCATTACTGCAACAGCAGTTGAAGATGATTTGGGTACAGTGACGCCCGTAGGAGGACTCTTTGCACCCCGAGGCACATTCTCTTTCCTTGCGTTTGTGGAGGATGGCCTCACGCAAGTCAGATGGGTCCGGATCGACCATGTTTGCTCCCTAGATTTTGGAAGACTTTTGGAAACCTCTCTGTCCGCTTGCCGCCGGGGGCTGGACTCGAGTGGTTCTGTACAACTTTCCATCTGAGGCCCGTATAATAGTATGTAGGACGCTCGAATGGTCAGAGGTTGGATCAGCGGACCGAGTTTGCCAAGCTCGTGCTGCCTTAGACTTCTTCACTCTAGTGCGTGAGGGCACATAGTAGGAAGAGTCTAAGTGGTGCTGGAGAGAGTCAGATATTTCTTTTTGGGAGCACAAGAGATCAGGACCATAGGAGAGGCGGTCGAAGACAGAGCCGCGTGGAGTAGGCGCCATGCGGCTGGCATCAATAATCTTTATGCGGCTGGCAGGCGTAGCCGCATAGGTCTTCTCCATGCGGTTGGAAATCCTAGTCGCATGAGTGTTCTCCATACGGTTGGAAATCCTGGCCGTATGAGTATTATGCATTTGGCTAGCAGTCTTAGCCGCATGGTCATCATGCATGCGGCTGGCAATCTAGGCCGCATGAGTCTTCGTCTTGCGGCTAGTGCCCTTGTTCGATTTCTTCCTGGAGCACATAGGATCGCTCTTTGCCCCTGCAAGTCCAGCATCGTAGTGCTTTCCTCTGCCGGACTTGGGGACAGCAGAGTCCTCTATGGCTTGAAGAGGGGCCGTACGAGAGTCGCCTTCGCCGTCTTGGGCAGCAGAGAGTACTCCGTCCAGAGCTTGGGGAGGAGCAAATGATTTTGGCCTCCACTCGCAGCGAGCTTTCTTTGTGCGGGTTCGCTTCTGGACCGGGCCAGCGCTTCTTTCAGAGAGCATTTCTTCAAACGCCTGTTGGCGAAGCGGACGACCATCTTCTGTTGCGTAGAGCCAAGTTTGGCTGCATCCGATTGCGTCACCAACTCCTCAGCCGTGGATAAGTTTGTCCCCAGCAGAGTCGCCATCGTGTTTGCCATGAAATATAAAAGAACAGAACAATTATCGGAGGACTGGACTTTTACTTCACAATACAAACTCGCTTGTACAAAGAAAGCCTAGGGACGAAAACCTAGGTACAGCAATCTAAGTACAATTGTTTATTTTAGATTCTGGGAGGTGACGGTAGAGGCTCGGGAAAGCGACTGCAGCTCTGCCTTACTCTTTGGACGATCGGGTGCAGCCTTGACTCTATAGAAGAAGTTCTTGGCGTTGATGAAGAAATGCTCTCTTTATTCTCTCTGGATCCGAGGGGGGGTGTGCTCTCTCTCTCTGCTCGTCTCTGTTTGTCTCTTCGTATATTCTTCTCTCTCTCTTTTTAACATGGGAATGGCACCTTGCTATTTACAAGAGTGGGGGCATCATTAGGATTTTGCAATGATTGCCCATTCTCAAAAGTCGGCGGCTTAGGATCAATGAATCTGGGCTGCTCATCTTGAATATAATAGATCTGGGCAATTAATGTGATTGCATCAAATCTTTGTGGATAATTAATGATGATTGACATAAATCCCCATGATTTGTTATGCCAATCTCGGATTTTCAGCCACGTGTCATTGATTTGCTAGATTACAAATGATCTGATTTGATCCCAATATTTTATTGGAATTTGTTGATGGATTTTGGTCGATTTGATGCCACGTGTCCCATTATCATGCTACGTGTCCTAACTGCGAGCCACTTAGAAAATCTGAGCCGCATGAGGACTACTCCCCATTGAGCCGCATAAGGCTGGCCACGTGTCAAGGCTGCTTGGGAGTGGCCCCTGAACATTTGAACCGCATGGTGGTGATCTGAGCCGCATGAGCGTAGGTGACCGTATGGTGGGTGCTTTCTTCGTGAGCTGCATGGAGATAGTCTTCGTGAGCCGCATGGAGATAGCCTTTGCTTGAGCCGCATGGGGTAGTTCTTTGTGAGCCGCATGGGATAGCTTCGGCCTAAGCCGCATGGGTGGCCTCTGTCTGAGCCGCATGGGTGGCCTCTGTCTGAGCCGCATGGGTGGCCTCTGTCTGAGCCGCATGCGACTGTCCACGTGTCAAGGCCGCATGAAAGTCTTTGGGGTTTGGCGGATTGTGTCAGAGATATCCTTCGTTTCCCCAGGAGTCTGCCATTATGACAGAGTCATTATTGCATCTTTCTGTCATTGGTCGGAGCTGTCAGCCGTCAAGGCATTAAATGCAGTAGAAGACAAAGGGAAGAGCTGTAGAGGGCCACGTGGCTCCTCTCTGGGCCGCATAGACGCTTGAGTCGCATGGTCCCTGAGCCGCATGAGGGTCCTTGGCCGCATGGATCTTTCTTTATTCTTTTCCATGCTTCTACACGTGCCAGTTGGCGCTGCCAGATGGCGCGCAGTTGACACGTAGTGCGCGTGTGCGCAGTTGGCGCAGCGGTGCACAATTGCATGCGATGTGCACTGTTCGCGCGCGCTATGCGCTAATTGGCGCGCGCTGTGCGCCAATTGGCTCAATCGTGTCTGTGCACAATTTGAGCGGTTACAGAACGTTCGGAGCGATTTTTTCCACGTCCTGAACGTTCTGTATACCGAGTAGTTGCTGGACGCACCTGTATAAAGTCCCTCTCTTCTCTCTCAGTGTACAGAACACAAGCATCAAAAATTTTCTTACGAAATTCTCTAAGTTCAGAGCAGAGAAGAGAGGTCATTAGCAGAGTTCCGAGCCATCCGAGGAGTCAGAAGAGCGGAGTGTTCCGAAGTTCTCTGTCGAACTTGTTGGTTCCTGGAAGCTGTTCGTGTGGGACGAATCAAGCTTTGAGTGCCGGTGATCATTCACCCCAGCTGGCTTTCTTCTTCTCTGATCTAATTAGAACCTTCTGTTCTTCTATTATCCACTTGCAACTCGTTCTGATCGAGGGCTTTTCTGATCTAATTAGAAAAGTTAGTGGACGTTCGTTGCTGCTGCAGCTATGAATTCTTCTGTGTCTTCTTCGAAGTAACACCTTGGTTTTCGTCTCTCAGAATCCTTCAAGTATCTCTGTCTTGTACCTTTTTTGAAGTGTTGCATAATTTTCAGTTTTCCATTGAAAAGTTACGTCCCGAGAATAACATTTTCTGCCGGATGGATAGAAATATTTAGCCTTAAGAGTTAAATCAAATATTTAGCCGTAGGAGTTAAAATTACCTCCTGTTGTAAAATTAGGGATGGTAGTCAATTAATTTTTTTATAGGAATTTAATTATGCAGATTTTAAAGGAATTTGACGGATTTGTGAACGGATTTGTATAAGTATTTCAATATTTTTTTTTTTGAATTTCATTTAAAACATCCATTTGCTGTTTGTGTAAAGAAAAAACAAAGTTTATTTGGGTTAATTCAGTTGTGAGAAGAAAAAACAGAAAATTACGTATAGGGGGGTGAAGTTTGATAATATTATAGGAAAGAGGATAAGTTTAGGAAAATTACGTATAGGGGGATGTGACGACATGAACAATGGCGTCACAAATTGGCACACTCTCCGGCGCCATCACTGATGGCGCCAAGGGGCCGCCCCCCCCCCCCGGCGCCATCACTGATGGCACCGGACCAATGGTTACTTTTTCTTTTTTTTTTTGACTTTTTCTCTCTTCTCCATCCAACGTTCCAATTTTCTGTATAACGGTCATATATCTATCCGTTGGAGATTGGATGTATATAAATGGTGTATGTGAGAGAGGTTCATCCCCACTTCACTCTTTCTAATCTTTCTTACACATTCTGTTATTCGTGGCCTCTATCTTCTCCAATATTTTCTACATACCAGAAGTCCATTTTTTCGATATGGATCAGAGTCTAAGAATATTGTGCTCACATGGAGGTTCAGTAAATGGGTTATCATACGAAGGGGGTTTTACGCAACTTCTTTATAGGCTCACCTGTAAGTGGCAGCGCTTGCTTGATTATCAAAAATTATAGGCTCACCTGTAATTTAAAATTATAATTTTGCATAATATTTTAATAAAAAATTAATATTTAACAATTATTTTACCTGTAATAGGTAACCCTAAAATATTGGCTACGTCCAGTAACGTTACGGTCATCTCTCCAACCGGCAATTGGAAAGTATTGCGTTGGGGCCACCAACGCTCTGCCAGAGAAAATATTAAATCTCTGTCGTGCACCAAGAATCGAAGATCATCTATATATCTAAAACCAAATACGTTAAGTAAACCCTTTTGATATGTAGTTATCTCCCATGTGCCGTAATTTGCAGCGTTACGCCATTGTCCACGTTCACGCAACCGTACATCCGACTTATAATCAAATAACTACAAGCGAAACGAACTATATAAATAAATTCAAATTTAATATATAATAAAATAAAGAATAAATATTAGTTCCTGAAAAATTACATCTCTTGTAAACACCAATCGAGATATGTGGCTCTTCCGTTCTTGCTCCTCTCTTTCAGTTGTCGGCCCACCGGGAATGCGACCATCGTTTACTGCAGCCATCCTCTTCAAGCGTCGTCCAAGAGAAGCTCCTGCAAATAACAATGTGAATTTATACATCTTTCTTCACTCTCCTCTCCTTATATAGATTTGAAGAACCGGAATGGAGAAAAAGTGACATGGAGGGGAGACAAATTGATTTGGGATAGCCAAAAGGTGACATAAAGTGACATAAATAGAAAAAAAAAAGGTGACATAAAGTGACATAAGTTGACATTAATTGAAATGGCGGGAACAACCATTGGTCCGGTGCCATCAGTGATGGCGCCGGGGGGGGGGGGGAGGGGCCCCTTGGCGCCATCAGTGATGGCGCCGGAGAGTCATGTCGTCACATCCCCCTATACGTAATTTTTCTAAACTTATCCTCTTTCCTATAATTTTATCAAACTTCACCCTCCTATACGTAATTTCCTGAAGAAAAAAAAGAAATTGAAATTTTGGTGAATAGTAATAGAATTCACAAGTGTTTCCGCTTCCTTTAAAAAAGCAAAACAAAAAATAACAAGTGTTTCCGCGAGTCGCTAGCCACCAATTTGTATTACCTGTCCTACTTCTCGCCTCCTGGAGCTATGCTGTATAAATTTGCTTACAATGTTGTAATATTGATATATAGGTGCTATTAGGTCAGACTTGTGCTCGTGTTCACTGTAATCTGAAACTTATCTCCTTCCTAATCACTCTTCTTTTGTGTCTATGCTTCATAATTCCATTATTATTATTATCATCTCTCTTTTTTCAATTCACACGACACGTTGATGAACAAGTTTCTGCGAGCAGCTGTGACCAGTGCTAATGGAGGTCGAAGTCGAACTATGAAATTCTTACCACTTGATTGATGCTTCACTTCTGCGACTCTTTTATGTCAAATAACATTTAATGAACTAACTTGACATTATTAGATAGTATTTCATCAAAGAAAACAAAAGCAAATTAAATCAGGTTCTATTTCATCATCAAAAAGACAAAAATGAAGTTTTAGAGGTACTAGAGGTTTATTACTAAAGCATTTGATGTATATATAATCTAGGATTATGATTTTGAGATTCAAACAAAAAAAATCTCCCTGAAAGAAGAACCAAACAAAGAAGACGACCATGTTTGACAATAGAGTTAACTTAGGAGACGTTAGGTTTTAAGAATACAGCAAAAAATTCCAACTTTGGAGGAGATTGTAAAACGTTTTTCTCTTATAAACAGTAAAAATTTCTCAAAATTCTTAAAACAAGATTTTGGGAAGAAATCCTGTTCGGCATAAATTGACTAACTTTGGATTTTACGAAATTTCGTTTAAATGATAATTGATTAATACTAAAATTTGGAGAAGTATTTTAAAATCTATTTTGACTAACAATAGATTTTAATATACTTATAAATGTTTTAAATATCTTTTTATAATTTACTTCAAATTAGATCAGTTAAAATTTATATTTATAATTTAATTCTATTTGCAGCAGTTTGAATTAGACGGTTAAAAGATTATTATGATGTGATTTGCCAACCAGCTGCAAACTCCTAGACAGTGCCTCCCCATGAAAAATAATTCTGCCCATACTGGGCACTAATGGTCCAATGCAGGCAAAATATGCACCCGTGGAACAGAATATATATGAGTTGGTAATCCACCCCAAGCCATGCTGGGTCCTTGTTTTGGGGGGTTATATGGCTTAAATCATTGAAAAAGGGTCCTCCAATTTGGAGACAAAGCAAGGAAGTATGCACCATTTCCTGGAGAACTGGTACAACACCTTTTCCGCCACTATTTATTTCTTGCTCCTTTTGAGGATGCAAGTGCCTGCTGACTGTATTTTGTCACTTCCATCGCCAACAACAACAAAATTTCTCAAATTAAAAGTTGTGTTCGGCCTTAAACACAATTCTTCAAAGTGTTTATTGGCCGTACCAGGCCGGACAGTCAGGTACGGCCAAATCTGGGTCCGACCTGGCCCACTACAATATATGATTCGGATTGGGTTCAAAGGTTCGGCCAAATCGGTCGGGTCCAAAATTTGGTTTGAACTGGATTATGCTCCCAAACCTGGTCGACCGGCAGGACACACACACACATATATTATTTTTTATTTTTTATATATATAAAAATAAATTATTCCATCCACTAATAAAAATGGTGGGAGTTGGAGACAGTGGGCCAAAAGGCAAGCAATGTAGCGTGCATAAAGTCCTGTGCGTAACGTCGGACATCTCAAAAAAAAAAAAAATCTTTTGTTGTGAGGTCAAGTAGTATTGGACTGGACAGTCGAAAATTCGGTCTGGATCCGGCCCATGCCTGGTCAATGAGCCGATCCAGTCCAGTTCACTACAAACTCGATTTCGGACTGGGTTCAATACCCAAGCCCACATGCGAGGACTGGCCCGACTCATAAACCGGTCCGGGTTACGCCCTACCCCCAAAACCGGTCGACCTGGCCTGGTCCAGCCCTGTTCGGCCCGATCGGCGACCCAAGCAGACCCAGTCCCAAGCCCAGGTCGACCTGGTTAACCCCCATGTCCCACCATTTAGGATATTTATTTATTTAAGGGGTTGTTTTACCAAAATATCCCCATATTTATCGTTAGATAAACGTTGGAAGGGATATTTTGGTTAAAAAAAAACCTCCTAACGGTCATAATAGTATTTTGGGGGTATTTTTTTAAAATCAAAATACCATCAATTTCTAATCTTTTTGAATGTTAATAAGAGGTATTTTGGTCATTTTGTTGAAAATGACCAAAATATTCCGTAACAACTATATTCTATTTCTAATCTTTTTGAATGTTAATAAGAGGTATTTTGGCCCTTAGAATATAGTTGTTACGGAATATTTTGGTCAATGATTAGAGGAAGTTATATATTAATTGATGAGTCAATGATTAGAGGAAGTTATATATTAATTCAATCGATCCAGATCATTGACTCATCGTAATGTACTGTGCGTTGCAGGACATTACAGTTATAGAATGGCTTCTTCGAAATCAAGTCCCATATTCAGCAGGTTATGCCTCGATGATGGACTCTGCGGCTGAGTCGGAAGAGATCTCCTGTTGCTCTATTTTTTATGCCGCACTTGATTCTTTGGCTTTGCTTTTATGAATACGTTTTGTAAATATTTTTGATAGATTTTATTGTTTGCGTTCTTTGAACTTCGCACTTCATATCGAATCCTAGAGTAAAGTAAAGAGTATTGATCGTTTGCTTATATGATTTCAGGTGATTGCGTAAGTGACGCTCAGCGCTGAAGACCTCTTTTCCTCTTTCCTTTCAATGAATGATGAATGGCTGACCCTTCTCTACCTTGACCCTCTTGCTTTCTAAATCAATCGATGACAAAATATAACAAAAATGTTAGAAGTGGATGCAGTCGACACCAAGTAGATATGTTTGTCTTTATATAATTGAATCAATAAATAGTCGCATGATTTCTCACGAGCACGTACTATAAAACTGCTAGCATATGAAACTGTTGCATGTTTACTTATACCATACTTGTTATATTATTGTGTTAAAAGTAGATGGAATCAATTAAGAATGATGCAACGATAAGGCAAAACACTCTGAATTTGGCTAGGTTTATAAGACTTTACAGACTATGTTGAAGAACTGAGTTAGTGGTACGGTCATTGGACAACTTATGCACAAGGGTGTTAGTTCCTCGAACGGTTGCCTAGGCCAAGGAACCGATTCGGCCTAGGAGGAACGGGGATAACTGTGCTGGCCTAACCGACACAGGTGATTTGGGAGCTTTCAAACGGGGCTCGCTACCCGCCTTGAAAGGATCGCCGTCTATCCCAGCTATAGTCCAAGATGGCTTCACATTGCCAGTGACCTTTACACATATACACTGCCTTTCTATTGATATCGGTTGACATAGGAGGAATATATTCTGGTTTATTTAGGCGCAGAGACCATGTCATGCACAAAAGGTAATGTAGTTTTCCATATGCTATGATTTATATAATCCTCACATGAAATCCATTAGGATGGTTAGAAAGACCACAAATTGTATTACATGCTTCATATAAATCTTCTTGAACAAATAAGAGCATGGAATTTAATTAGCCACCCACCAATACACGACAATGTACTGATCCTCGCTCTCCATAGGTACTACAAATCAGGAGGAGCGTGCCATCTAACAAAGCGACGTTCGAATGTTTTGAAGCCTCACTCGTATGCTCGAAGGCTTGAATCTACACTTCTGAAGATTCTGCATTAGTCCAAGGAGATGCCTCGACTCCCCCCATCACAGGTGTTTCTAATGTTTTAGTTGTATAAAAAGGGGATGTAATATGAGGAACGACTATCTCATCATCGTTCATGTTTGAGTCAAGTTGTAAGCCCACGTGACACATTTTATAATCGAGTTTGTAATATGATGTTCATTATCAATGAAGTAAAGTTTATTTTATTTTCAAGTGTGTTGTTCAATTTTTTTGCGTACTCTCTGTGATGTTGTGTTTCAGATAACCTTATGATTTTGCCTTGTGCGAGTGCAACTTAGGCTCGTACGGTATCATGCCCGAAGAACAACTATCGATTCTTCGTAATCGAGGCATAATACGGGGTGCCATGTGTAATGACCCGCTCCGCCCTAGCGGAACGCCGATTCAAACGGCAAGTACAACGACTCAAACGAGCCGTCGACTCGAAGAGTTGCGTCGACCCGATGAAGTATCGATGCGAATCGATGCAAGACTTACAATGGCCCGTCAAAGATGAATCCAGACTTAGACTACTCAAAGGCGCGCTCGGAGTATCGCTCGGCCGATGCGAACATCGCTAAGGTGGGTGGCTCCGATGAACCCGTCTTTGCTTAGCCTAGACACATAACAATACGGACACTATCACTGAAATCATCTAGGCGATAACACCGCGCATGCTAATAAATGACCCAACGCACCTAGCTAAGGGATTAATCCCATCTTGTATGCTTGTATAGAATATAGAAAGGAACATAGAAAATACGAGAACTCTCGCACCGCGCTCCACGCTCGTACTAAGGCACAAGCTTACGTTCAAGTCCCTTATGCATTCAACAATGAAACAATGAATGGTTTACAATAATAAAACGGAAAGACTATCAACATAGTCGTTTCGAGTAGAGTTTAGCAACGTTGAAAGACTATAGGACCGATGGGTCGCCAAGGCGACTCCCGCACGGGGAGTTGTAAAATGTATGAATGAATGAATGAACAAATAAGTGAATGAATGAATCAACGAATGAAAGAATGAATACGTGAATGAATCGATGAACAAACGGACAAGTGAAAGAAAGAAAAGAAAGAATGAATAAAAGATAAGAAAGAAAAAAATGGTTAGCGACAGGTGTGACGGGCACGTGCAACGGGACTCGCTATCCGCGCTGCACGGACGCCAACCTGGTCGATAACGCATTGTGGCTAAGGGTTAGCCTATGACGATAAAAATACGAAATGGTCGTGGACGGACCCATGCACGGGTGATACGGACTCCGCGGCATGATCAGAAGGAGGATCGTGGCCGGCCTAGGCGGACCAAGTCGAGGCTTACGGGCATGCCTGGTACGGACTCGGCCACCCGGGGGACGTAAGTGCTGAGGTATTTTAAGAGACTAACGGGGTGTGTGCCAGTCCCCCCTACGCTAAGTTGAGAAATACCAAGGTTGGAAGTATCCTAAATGGCTTGTGATGCCAGCGACCGGTGTATATAGATTTAAGTGGGCTTTGCTGGTGGCAATCCACGTGCAAGTCCTTGCATTGAAATCAAAGTAGTCTAAGTTAACTGTACAAAGCACCTTCTGAATAGGCTTGAATATAACACACAAAATGATCAAGAGTACTTCGAGCAAACGAGTTAGAAAATGTGCCTACGATGTGCTAGAACCCGAGGCAAGGACACGCACTTGACATTGAATGCTTACATGAACTACGTTAAGTTATTTTATATGAATTGTTGACTAACTTGGTTTACGTTGGACAGGGAAGGCCGGACGGTAAGTATGGGTAAGTCGTGCATATATTTCCATACGACACTTGAATTCCGCAACACGAGATAGGTCATGATATGTGCCATGAAATTGATCCTAAGGCAAGATTAGAAAGACAATGAATGATAGAGATGCACAAAAGTGAATGGAACGTGTTTGGTAATGATAGCATTGTGGGCGAGCTAGCCTCCCCACCAGTGCATAACAATGTACTCATAACCCCACAGTCTGCTTGCAGGAAGTAGGAAACGTCGGCGGGTGTGGAGCTTCCCTCGAACGTGCTAAGGCGCGGAGCTATCTCTCGAGCCTTGGAGCGTTGCAAGGAGCTGGAGCACCATATACAGGACATAATGTATTGGAACATCGCCATGAATCCTTTCATCTTGTAAGCCACTTGGCATGCCTTTTATGTTTCAGAGAGAGAGAGAGAGCTTGAGCGACTTGTAATATCGGCCTAGCGCCGCTTGTAAACTTTTTGAATATCAATAAAGAGTTGAATTTGCTTCAATTTGTGTTCATTTACTTCCCGCTGCAAATGGGGACACTCTGTGCGACTCTGTGGCCTAGCTCAAATCAGCCATTTCTGGACAGCCTTACACGGGCGCAATCTAGGCCCGTGCGGCATCACGCCTTAGCGAGGACGATCGCTCCTGCGGGAGCGGGGCGTGACACCATGAGCCACGTTGCCATGCGCCAGGTTGCCATGCACCAGGTTGCCATACACCAGTCTCTGTAGTAGGGTGCCATGCATCAGGTTGCAATGCACCAGTTTGTCATATGGCAGGGTGCCATGCACCAGGTTGCCATACGACAGGGTGCCATATGCCAGGTTGCTAGGCGCTAGTCTGCCATGCGACATGGTGCCATACGCCTGTTGCTCAAGCGCTTGGATATGTTCATGTGCCTATCTCCCTCATGGCATGAGTTGTTTATGCACCTAACTAGTCTATGCGTTGAGACCCCTATGCACCTGTTTTGTTAGATTTTATTTTAAGTATTTTTTTTGCTGTTTTCTCTTAATAACTTAATTTCTGTCATGATATTAACTTACTAGAAGTAACTTAGACTATGTGACTTATGTGCCCAAGCGACCCATGTGGCAAAAGATTTCTTTGTGACCACTTGACTTGACCATATTTATGACTTGATTACTTGTACATGAGCTGGTACCATTCTATGTGTGTACTGAGGTACAATTTTTTGCCTGAGCACTAAGGTGTGTCCCTGAATATGCACTGGGGAGCTAATTAATCGTGCCTATTATATGTTAATACATTCATATTTTTCAAGCACAGTCATGGTAAATGGTCAGTAAAATTAGCGTGGTATGATGATTGCTTGATTCATGCATTACACTAAGGATAGAACTTGAGTTGGGACTCTATGAGCCAATGTGGATTCATACTTAGGGTACCGTACTAAGGTACAACATCTAGGAGAAGATCATGTGACCACAACATGTGATTCCAATACAAACATAGGGTTAATTCTAAGCAACATGAATTGGTAGAAGCATTGTGAGGGAATGGAATCTCGTATCGTACGTGACAGCCACCTACAGGCACTAGCCATGTCATGTTGGGTTTGCCACCACGGATACTATATATCATCCGCACTAGTGGATTGCAATATCTGGTTTACTACATACCGAGCTAGTACATCTCTATAGGAGGACTAGAACTATTATTACCTATTTAGCGCGATAGCCTTACGAGGGACCGGTACATTCCTGCCTACATGTATTATATCTAGTTTGGCTAGCTCTGCTTGGATACAACACGATATGAGAATTCCTATTTATAAGCATTACTGGGATAACCCAGACAAACAATAGAAATTCGTAGGATTGATTGGCCGTCTATAAACTGATTTGCTTGTGATATGTTTCTTCTGTTAGTAGCCGAGGAACGTGGACTATCGTGGTATGTGGTCCAATCCATGTCCTTGTTTGGTTGTTAGGTTGGACTATTGTACAACGATAGACTATGTATCAAAGTTGCAAAGCAGAAGCCATAGCCTGACCTTGAGTTTAGGATGCATTCTATCTTGGAGCGATTACGACACCTATGTCCTTGTTTGGTTTTAAGGGTGTCATGTTGCCTCAATGATATGATATAAGCCTATAACCCATAGTACATATCTTATTTTATTGCTTGGGTTTTGTTTCATTCATATGTCCTCCCATGTGGTACTTGTTATTCGGGGCTTGACCTATATTGATTTTGTTTGGCCAGATCTTACATTGGAGACAGAGAATCAAGCTTTCTTTCCTGGCGATTGTGCACACTAGAAGCATGAGTATCAGAGGACTCGAATGGGTTTTTTTTTCACCACTTGATGTCATCTTTTTGTACCTTGGCATTTAGCCACCGACACCTGTTTAGCCGGATGTTCTGAACATTTAATTTCCTTATATGATTATAATTAATCATACTGCAGGTGATTATGATTTTGTACTATTGACTCTCTATGCTAGCTGATATTTTATGAAGCTAGTTCTTGTAATTATCTTGATCAAGCGTCGGGGATGCCTTACTGATTTATCTTATATGTTCAATAATTATGGTCTCTTGGTTGACCGATTGAGACATATATGTGTTGAGTGGCCCTAAGAGACTTGATTATGGCATGCACCCCCAAGTCTAGTGACAGCCATGATTGTTGTATGACATCTTCGTACCTTATATGGTATAACTGTCCATGTCAGTCTCCGTATTTCAGTACTGGGCGTGACAGGTTTCATGTGCAGGTTTTACGCAGAGTTTCTGAGGTCAATACTTTACGATATTACAATAGAGTCCGCGATCAGAGTATCACCTCACAACGGGCTGAGGCATGGCTATAATAGGTCTGATCAGTCTGTTAGTTCGAAGGAGCACAAAGTGCTCATATGGCTATGATACAACAATGTTAAGGAGTCGAGCTGTATTGGCTCGAAAAATGATAGGCATAATAGTAAAGGTGGACGGACTCTGATCCTTCTTTTCTACTCCGTTATACCTTAATAAAATGTACACTTGTATGCTTATAACTTTATAGAGTCCGCGTTCGTGGTTCATATAAATAGATGTCGTAGTGTGTGTTGAATACTAAGATAGAAAATAGAAACATTGATCCTAGAAAGTGGTGGACCATGCAGGTCCTGAGAGTCGCAGTTAGTACGATTTTGTAATGGTACTCGAACTAGAGTGTCACTACAGCCTGTGGTAGGATATAGAATATAAGTTTTGAAGTACTCAATCACATCTAGGAAGAATTCTTATCTAAATCCCTGTTATCTAAATTCTTGTTGAAAATTTCTTCCTTTTGAAATAAACTGTCCTCCTTTGATTATATCGCTTCCTTCTCAGTATTAATTTCCTTGTTTGGTCTGTCTTCAGGATGGTTATGGAGACACGATCTCATCGCCCCGGCCAGGAGGATACTGCCGAGAGGTCTGCTACCTCTCGTCCGGCTCAGCCCGGTCAGACAGCTCCCGTGGTACCTTCTTATGTCGAAGTTTCTGCCGCATTCGGGGGTGCACCTCCGGCTATTCCGAGATCTTCCTCCGTCATTCCTGATTTCTTCCAGCAACACCAGCTGCCTTTATTGGGATCGGTTGACGCAACACAGTTGTTCGACTTCTTTCAGAGGATGGTGGAGGCCCAGCGACAGCAGACCGCTCATTTCCAGCAGGGCATAGAGAATGCTTATCAGCTTGCCCTGACGACTGTGGAGAGAGTTATCGCACAGCCCCAGACAGGCCAGATTCAGCAGTATCAGCCAAAGACACTAGGGATCCAGGAGTTCCAGAAGATGCGTCCGTGGGACTTCTGCGGCACAGAGGGGATCTTATATGCCGATGATTGGATCGAGCATATCGAGGAGATATTTTGGCTGGCAGAGATACCAGCTCGACTGCAGATTGAGGCGGCAGGTAGTCAGATGCAGAACCTGGCCCGCACTTGGTATCAGACGGACCCTAGAGTGGGGACCGAGGGACAGACTTGGGCAGCCTTCAAGAAGCTGTTCAAGGAGAAGTTTTTCCCTGACACAGCACTTGGCGCCTTGGAGATACAGTTTGAGAGCCTAGTTCAGGGCAGTCGTACTGTTGAGGAGTACGCAAGGGAGTTCTGCCGTCTGGGTAGATTTATTGAGGGATTCAGTGAGACAGCGAAGGCTCAGAGGTTCCGGAAGGGATTAGTCAAGGAAGTCAAGTCCTTTACCAAGAGTGACCGGAGTGCCACTTTTGAGAAGATTCTCGTGGGTGCCCTAGCAGCAGAGGATGATCTTGAGCTGAAGCTTAAGAGGGGACGAGACGCTCATAGAGATAGTGGCAGTGCAGGCCCGGCCAAGAGGCCTCACATACAGATTCAGCAGCAGCAGCAGAGGCCTGTTCAGCTGTAGCTTCAGTATCAGGGATGAACCTATTTCCAGCAGGCACCCAGACAACGGCAAGATACTATGTACAACTTCTGCAAGAAGGCAGGTCATTGGTGGAACGATTGCAGAAAGTGGCTGGGTATGTGTTTACTTTGTGGTTCAGCGGAACATCAGTATAGGGAGTATCCCAAGAACCCGACACCATTAGCTCAGGCAGCAGCAGGAGCTAGGGCTCCGACAGGACAACAGAGGGTTGTCCAGCATCAGCAGCAAGCCAGAGGAGGAGGCCAGCAGGGGCGAGCTTTCGCCATGGCAGTTAAGGATGCACATGCAGTAGGAGGGATGCTTGCAGGTTCTGTTCTTTTTTGATTCCATTCCTACCTTTGCCTCATTATAAACTATCTTGAAATTCGATTCCATCTGTTCCTTGTTTCTTTTAATAAGTTGATCTAGTGTTTCATTGTGATTTAATTTTCTTCTGAGATAAGTCGTATGGGCTAGGTCACCTCAGTTATGGTATCTAGAGTCTTCTATAGTCATGTTAGCTGGCATAGTGAGGACATATAGTCTGGTTTTGGACGTATTTCTCGGGTGTGGGAATTTAAGATTTTCGCAGCCAAGTATGCGGCAATGCGTAAATTTTAAATACCATGTTTCTAGAGGTATATACCGAGGACTCTATGATTATCGTAGCCTTGCTCACTAGCACGACGAAGATTCTGAGTATCATGATTTTGGACAGACGCATATGATTGTCGAACTATGTGATTTTGAGACTATGATTGTTGGGGTAGTTGACCTAGAAGGAGTACTACCATCTTAATTTCGAAGACAAAATTTTTCTAAGGAGGGTAGATTTGTAACACCCAGTTTTCTAAAATGAGGGTAATTTTGAAATTTTATAATTATAATCATTTAATAATGATATTTAAATCATACTATGATTTTTGGTGATTTTTAATTAATTTAAAACTATTTAAACATTAAAATATGATTTTGATGGTACTAGTGTAACCCTAGAATTGCTAAGCCTATTGACTAACCATGACCATGGAAGCCTAGTCATGTGATTAGAATGTCATATTACTACTTTTTAGCCTAGGGGTATTTTGGTCATTTTGACAATTTTGTGAAATTGTAAATTGCATTAATTAAATATATGCTAATTTTTAAGTTGAGACGACCTAGAATCTTAGCCTAATCTAGATTAGCCTTGAGCTTAGAGTGTTGATTAGGGTAACCTAGTAATGACAAGGTTAATAATATCTAGATATTCTAAGTAGGATATTTTCCCTTAGGATATTTATGAAAAAGAAAACTTTATGACTAGTTGAACCAATAGGAAGGCTTAGAATTGGGTGGACAACTCCTAGACACTCATCTAGACCTAAAACCTAACCCTACTTCATCTAATGGCAGCCATCAAGTGCCTCCCTTCCTATAAAGGATCCTTAAGAAAGCCTTTTGCCTCTTTTACATTTACTTAGAACCCTAATAGTTCCTCCCCAAAATTCTTTTCCTAATATCCAAATTGAGTCCAATTTGATCCTAATCAATTGCATCATCATCCCCAACAGTAGAGGAGACTTGTGGAAGCTTGCTAGCAAGGTTGGAGGACGTTTGAACCGTAGCAAATCAAGGAAGACGTCGAGTCGAGGCTCTTTACTTTGAGTTTGAACTCTCAATAGGTAAAACCATACAAACCTTAATAAATTCCTGATTTCTTCCCATAGATGCATTCATTTAGGGTTCCCCTAGGTGTAGCCAAAGTTTGGTAGGAATTCGTGTCCATTTTGTGTCCGTATCGGACACGTATCGGTGTATTTAAATAGTTGTTTGATGAAATGCTTGAATGGAATAAATTTTACTAATTTCGAAAACTAATTAAACAAAGTTGTAGCCTTATGCACGTGCTTTGGATTTTGTGTGGACTGAGTCGACTTTCGTGTCGTGTCCGTGTCCAAAACGGATACGAACTCGCTGTACGAGTAGCCGCACACATGCCCTGCTGCTCGGGCTTGCTGTGGGACACGACACGGTGACTCAGGTCATGATTTTACTTGGACACGTGGGGCACCCACTGATGTCACTCCCACAAAATTTTATGGGTTTTCGTTTAGTGTGCACGAAAAAAATTGACTCGCACCGATTCTCCACTGTTCTGCACACAGTGTTATTTGGTCCCTGACACGCACTTCGTGTCACACGAGGACACGTGGTGAGGTGTCGACCACGTAGGCCAACACCCCAGCTACACGTGGACACAAGCACGTGGCACCTAGTGCTCTGTGTCGTGTCCACGAAGCCTCGAACCCACCGTACGACACAGTTTTATGTTCTGTTTATTACTGTGTTATTTTGATTTGAACACCTCGTGTCCAGCTATGTGGACACGAGACGTACCCTCATGACACGTATGACATGTATTAACCTCTGTACACATCAATTTGATGATCATTTTGGGTTTTAGATTTCATCTTGGGTTTAAAATTGTCGAGTTTCCCCATTCACTGATACTGTATAAGTTAACATTATTTGAGACATTTTAAATGAATTATCTGAGTTTAAAATGAAGTTTAAAGTATAAGTTAAACTGTGATGTAATGCTAGATGCTAGGATGATATATGGATTTTGTTTGTTCTAAGTTTTGTTCACTATTGGTTGATTTGTGAATTATAATTTCTGAAAGTAAACTGAGAATGTTAAAACAGTGAACTGAATGTGAATGTTAATGTCAATGAGTTAACTGTGGTTAGTTTATATAACCTGAGACTAAAGCACATGAATAAACCTGAAATGCATAAACAGTGGACTGAAAAATTGGTTTTGGAATTTAGGTTGTATATGTATCAGTGAGCAACTGATATTTCAAAATGAGGTTGGTCTGATTTCATGAAAAAAAAAGAGATGAATGATTCATGAACCTGGGAAAACATGGTTGAACCTGAGAATTAATTCTAATGTTGAATCTGAGTTATTGAGTTCAAAGTTTACTGATATTCATAGGGAGTTGGGTTTTAGTATTAACTGAATGTATACATGAAACCTGAGAATTATTTCAAGTTAACTGAGAATTCCCCTAATTGTAAAACCTGAATTTGTATTATGTATATGTTGACACCTTCATATGTGCCACTTTCACATACACCACTGTCTACACATCAACACACATACACACACCCTCTCATCACATACACACACATGTGTACCCCCCGTTTTCCTTTTTTATGTTAAACTAAAATGAACCTATTCTCTGTTTTCCTGAACATTGACACTACACACACACACACATCTATGTATACCCCCTTAACCCTCTCTCTATCTCTCTATGTATGAATGTATGTAAATATGTATGTATGTATGCATATATGAATGTATATATATGAATGTATGTTATGTATTGATAGATAGGTTGATGTATGTGGTTTTACCTAAGAAGGATTCATGTTTAGACTATAGGCTTAGTTAGGTATTATATTGAATGATATGTATATATAGATTATAGGCTATATGTAGTGTCCCCTTTCACTCACTCTCTTTCACTCACCCACTATGCTCTCACTATACACACACTCACTTATGTATTATCCCTTCCCTCTTTATATATATATATATATATATATATATATATATATATATATATATATATATATATATTTATATATATATATATATATATATATATATATATATATATATATATATATATATATATATATATATATATATATATATATATATTAAAAATATATATATATACCTAAGAAGGATTCATGTTTAGACTATAGGCTTAGTTAGGTATTATATTGAATGATATGTATATATAGATTATAGGCTATATGTAGTGTCCCCTTTCACTCACTCTCTTTCACTCACCCACTATGCTCTCACTATACACACACTCACTTATGTATTATCCCTTTCCTCTTTATATATATATATATATATATATATATATATATATATATATATATATATATATATATATATATATGAATGATGCAAGCATGTATGTAGTAATGTATGCTAGTATGTATTTATATATAAATTGATGATTATATTTGTATATGTAGTAATGTATGCTAGTATGTATATATATATATATATATATATATATATATATATATATATATATATATATATATATATATATAGGTTAGAAAAAAAAATATATATATATATATAGGTTAGTCTATATAGTAGAGGCTATGTATATATTAGTCTCTATAATATAGGCCTATATAGTGTATACTTTGTTTAGGCTATATGCCCTATAACTAGCTAGTGTAGATTATATGTAGACATGGTATACTTGATATACATATGCATAGGCTAGATATGGGTTAGACCTAGATTTGACTAAACCTAGACTAAAGTGGACTAGCTTGGACTAGTAGACCTAGTTGGCTATATAGTTGACTAGAGTTGACCAAAAGTCAACATTGAGTCAATAGTGACCATTTGACTTAGTTGACCAAACCCTAAAGTTGACCATTGATAGCCTAAGTTTGACCAGTTGACCAAGATAGCCTTGTTGTTGACCTAGTTTGACTAGTTGTTGACTTGGTTGACCCAGAGTCGACCAAGAGTTGACTTTGCCTATATTGACCTAGAAATCATGTAGATGCATTGTACACTTCATTTATAACCCCATATATACATCATGACTTGTTTTGCTCTAAATAGGACTCAGATACCTCGTTTCGGACAATGTATTCTCACGGACATTCAGATCGCAGGTGAGTACATTCTCTGATCGTTTCATACTTGTCACGACTTATATTCTTGCTCTAGATTACTTTACTTGATGCTGACACTTGTTATCACGGATTATTACTATATGGATCTTTCATGCGATATTATCCCCTTATAGGATACATCAGGTATTTCGTGTTCGTGTACTTTATCATGGGCATTGTGTACTCCTTGTGTTCGTGTTATTCGTGTGCAAATAGTGTGAAATCGTGTACTCTCATGTGTCCACATGATCATCTTGTACAACTATACTTCGTGTGCAATAACATAACTTGACTGGATCCTTGTGTATTGATTGGGGAGGGTGAGTAGAAAATGGTTACGCGATCAAATTCCCTATTGTATAAACATTGTATATGTCCATTGTACCCTCGTGTATAATGGAGTCCCATTTTATTGTATAACCTAACCTATTTACATAACCATAATGTGCTCTAAATTACCAGTCACTTACAGTTCTTACTTATCATGTATATATTTCCAGTTTACAAATATCTCTTGTTTTTGTGTACATCTTCTTACAGTTCATGTATCTTACTCTTTTGTATGCTTTATATTTTCTGTCATGATATGAACTGCGTGAGATGTACTGTGCTCGCTCCTGTCCTGACTGGACCTGTTAAAAATATTACAGATGATACCGAGGACTTCTATCCAACCTACTATGGAGCCCATCTAGACGACACATGTGAGTTGGACCCACAGGAGGATCCAGCTCTAGCTGAGGACGTCATCCCTACTGCTTAGACTAGATTAGCTAGGCTTTATCTTATTTTCATTATGTCATTTGTATTGACTTTAGAGTTGTAGTATTTTTTGGATGTTTGTGATGTTGTGTCATTTAGACACTTAGACTTTCCTTCTGTTTGTATGTTCTCTTTGAGATTTCATATTTATCATATCGTGCTGTTCCATCTCTAGATTTGTGATTGAGTTGTACTTCTGTGATTGTCCTCCGTTCGAAGAGTATATCATATTGTATTTAGTTTGTGATAGTGACCTAGGATAGCGTTCTACCGCCGACACTGCGACATAGGCTGGACATACTCATTTTTCGTGCCCCTATACTGGGTGGGGGTCGTGACTTAGAATATTGAATATTGAACAACGAGGCATGCATTACGTGCACGTATCAGAGAACATATATCACTAATTCAAAGAACATAGAATAACCGTATCGAAGCGTGCACCAACTACACGAGTCGAAGATCATTGAACACTAAGTCGTAGAACACCGAAGGACTATATCGACGGTTGTATTGGTGCACGAGTTATAGAACATTGAATGGATAGTTGTGGCAAAATGCCATGGAACTGTCGATATGCGGAAGGTATGCTTCATCAATGAAGTGAGCAGTTGTGACACAAATGCTATGGAACTATTGATATGCGAATAGTAGGCTTCTATAGCAAAGTGAACAATGTTGGTTTGAAACCACGAAGCTGTTGGAAGAGGTATGGTGCCCACGAATCTATCGGATGTGGTATGGTGCATCGGTGTGTTTGGGACCTATGTGTGAAACCCGTGAAATTTTAGACTGCATTTTAATTTTTTATGTGCTAGAATAATATCTAAATTGTAAATTTATGAAAAGTATTTTTAAAAAAAATATATATATATAGTTCACATGGATTTTTTGTATGTCAACCAGACCCGAATCCGCTTCGAACCCGATTGGAGACTAAAATTATTTTTATATATTGAAATAGGATTTTAAAATGTTAATCATATTTTTAAAAGGAAATTATTGTTATAGTCCATATTTTAATTGCCTTATAATTTCCTAGCCAAAGCTTTTAATTATTTTTAGCCTGGCCTCAAACCCAAGCCAAACCATTTTTCCTAACTCATTATTCTTAAGGCCCAATAGTCCCAAACCCATTAAGGATTTATTAAGCCATTTCTTATATCAAGTCCAGCCCATTCTTTTAGGCCTTAAGCCTTAAGTTTTATTTGAGCTTTAGCTCTAAAGCTTGCTGGAAACATTCATTGTTCTAATTAAATGGGTTTCCATTCTTTTGCTTCTGTGGAGGAACCGAAGCTTCTTCGGCTTCATCTTCTCCAAACCGATCAAAACCGATCGGCCCTTCCTCTTCCCTGGCCACCGGAGTTAATGTTGGAGAGACCTTTCTCCTCCCTCAAATGGTAACTTCCCCTCTCACTCCTCCTATAAAACCCCTTCACTCCACCCTTCTTCCCATCATTCCATTCTTTTCCCAAATTCCACTCAAATTCCTAGATCAACCCGACGTTTCCGGCGAGATCGACCCCGGCCGAGCACTCTCCGGCGAACCCTAGCCCGATCCGACACCGGCGCCCGACCTCCGACCCCCGGGCCGCACCCGACCGGCGCCGCTCCCCGCGCGGCCCTCCGCCGCCGCTGACGCCGACGCTCGCCCCGGCCAGGCCGCCCGCACGTCCCCGTGCGTGTTCTGTCGCCCGATCGCGAAGCTTCCCTTCGCTGTTCCGTCCGCTTCCCGGTGCGGACCCGTTTCCGTTCCGCTTCGGTTTCGGTACACTCTGACCCGATAAATTCTTTTACTGTCTATGATGAATTGGTCCAACCCAATTCCAGTAGGAATTCGGGATTTCGGCTCGGTTCCGTTCCGTTTTCGGTTTCGTATTTTTCGTCTATTTTTGGAAGTTATGTTCTGTGGATTTTTAGGAAAAATATATGCTGTGGTTATATTCTGTGGAGTTTTCCGATACTGCGGGATTTCCGTTTCATTCTCGGGTTTCCGAGAAAATTTCGGGAATAATTCTGGGAATAGTTTTTATATATAAAATTTGGTTTCTGTCTTTGGATTGGGTTCTCTGGAATGTGGGTTTGGAAAATAATGGTTCTGTATATATTTTCGGGTTGGGAATATTTTTGCAGGAAAACCGGAACATTTTCCCAGTTTTTGGTTTGACCGAAAACAGGAGGAATACTGCCAAAATTTTTTGGGAAGTTTAATAAAATGATTTTTAAAATGATTTTCGGATTAAATATTATTTTAATAATATTTTTGGGCGACGACCTTAATGGTCAATAGGCCCCAGCGAAATGCAAACGCACCGGTACGACCGGACGTTGAGGCAGAGTAGCTGAACATGACGACTGGACCAGAGTCTGAGACTCATATATTTTATATAATTTAAATTGGCAATTGTTAGTTTTATTATTTAATTATAGGTAATTTTCAAGACTAACAAGTTTCTTCTTATTTCAATTTATGTAATATTAAGATGTAAGGGCATAAGCCCAGTTATTTGTCATGCTGTGAAGATGTAATAAATTAGGAAATAATTTTATTATTTTTCTTCTGGTTGTGGTAGTGTAGTATAGATGTTAGAATAACTCTAGATAATATATATATTATCGATAAGTTATGATTTTCTCACTATTTAAATAAATAATAATTTTATGTACAAAATACAAGTTTTAACCAAATTAAGTGATAATTACAAGTTTTCTGAAAATACCAGAATAAAAGAATGAAATTTCTAAATTCAAACTCTTAAATGCTTTGACGTTGTGTTAGTTAGCTAATCTATCAAAACTAACTAGGAAAGACAACTAGACATTTTATGTTTGTTTCTGAGACGAGTTTCCCGGAAATGTAGGAGTACAAGGAAGAGAGTAATTTACCGAATACCGAAGTGCAAAACCTTGACAACCGGAAGTTTAAGGCAAGTACATTTTATGTAGATTTTACAATTATTTTCACAATTGTTTCATTGCAAGTTTAAACCACAATTATACACGAACTCCTTCGGGAGCATTGATCGTATTGTTGGGGACTGGGGGAATAGTGTACTGGATATGACCAAATCCAAACTTAGGATAATGAATGTGTTAGCTTACCCCTCTCTCACACGGGGATAAGCCATACCGTATCGCTAGGATACAAATGTACCCAAACCGGTCATATTCTTTACCTATTCATATCACTGTACTGTACTATTTCAAAATTGTTCATTTTCAAACTGTTTAAAAATGCATGTTATAAATTGTCATTTTAATTGTTAAAATTTGCATAAATTGTACTTTGCTCCCTCCTGACTGGAGACAACATTTTAGGTATTACTGAGGATCTGGAGATGATGATCAATAGCTATTTTGATCCTGACTTGTACCCGGCGGTACTCCCAGCTGATGATGATGTTGTGGCGTCTCCATAGATGCTACATTAGTTGTGAGTTTAGTTGTTTCTTTATTTCCAGTTTATGAACTTTGTATTGAAAGACAAGTTTTTATCGTAAATTAAATGTTGTGGCAACTTTGAAATTTAAATTTGTTGTTGATTGACCTGCAATATGGATTACAGCTTACTGCCGCCGTCTCATCAACGGTGCAGGCTGGGCATGATCCGATTCGACCCAAGTATTTGGGGACCGGGTCGTGACATGTTTTTAGTGGTGGCCCATGCAGGTCAACTAAATCAACAATTTAGGAAAACTAGAAACAATTAGGAACACTAGAACATCAAAATTGCCACAACATAGGACCGATTTATATATGATAAATATTTTTATTATAGACTGGTAGGTTACCTTGCTTATGCTTGCATCCTAAACCTTCCAGAGAATGAACACTGACAAAACCAACTCTGCTGGCAATGTGGTATCATCTCCGGATCGAACCCCGCCTCTTCAGTCAAGTCAGAGCTTTTCACCCAACCAGCTGATTGATCATCCTCACCAATCATCCAGTGAAGTTTTCCCCACACTGGCAAATCCTACCTCTCCTCTAACTGGGTTACTTTTCTTTGAGGAAGAACCCACTCATGTTGCTTCACCAGTACCAGAGAACACCTCTCAGATGGTTGCTTTATTTCAAGAAATCCTAGAGTATCAGAAGATTCAAGCTGAACAGATGGATATCTCGAGAGAAGTCATGAAGAATATCAACGACGCAACCTTAGCCATTTTAAACCAAGTTGGAGCGGAACCTCGTCCTAGGAGGGATACCCATGAGAATAGAAGATATTTGGGCCCTGTCCGACAACCATATTGCAAGAAGCTTTTGGCTTGTGCCTACTGTAAGAGACCTGGTCACCAAGCCAACATTTGTCGCAAGAGATTAAGGCAATGTTTGGTGTGTGGATCTGCTGAACATCAAGTTAAGGACTGCCTCTTATCTTATCATCGTATCGGAGCGTCTATTATGCCACAACCTCAGACCGTAGGAAGGGATGAAGCAGAATCAAGGATCATAGAAGAGGAAGAAAATGGAGATGCCCAAGCAAGAACCAGAACCATGAAGAATAGTACTTAGGACTGCTGAGTAGTATTATCTATTAAGAAGCTGTAACAAGATGTCCCTAGATCAATTATGAGAGTTTTGTTGTAATTCTCTTATATGAATAAAAATCTTAGTTACATCTTCATGATAGAAGTTTTCCCTAATAGTTTCTGGATTACCCTATGCATAGAAATATTCCATTAACCTAGTACCTAGCTCCTTCCCTATGACTAAGTGATACTATAGAATTGACCTGAAGGAAGCCAAGGAAATGAAGGATTAGATCAATGGACTAAAGGTGTTGGGTTTCATATAAGACGGAGCTTCACTCTAAGAAGCATCAGTCTTGTTTGTATCCAAGAAGGATAAAACAATATGGATGACTATCAGGGCACTGAAGAATTACTTTTTCTCGACTGATGATCTATCCAAGTTGAGTGAACTTAAGGGTTTTCGGAGATTAACTTAAGAACTGACTACCATCAGATTAAGATCATGAAGGAGTACATTCTCAAGACGACATTCAACACCAAATACTGGTAGTTGAATTTTTGGATCATGTCTCTTGGAATAATGAATACTCATGTTGTGTTCATGAATCTCATGAACAGAGTCTTTTTATGAGTAATTGAATCAGTTTGTTGTCTTTTCTTCAGATAACAAAAATCTGATATACTCAAGGACTGAAGAAGAACATGAAGAGCATCTGAGAAATTTCTAGGAACTTTGAAGAAGTTTTTGGTAAGCTATCAAGACATGAATTTTCTTAGACAATGTGGTTTTTGCCATAATGTCACAGGAGAAGAAAATTTGATAGACTCTAGATAGATAGCCGCTGTGGAGAAGTCGTATATCTAAGTTCAATGGTTTCTTGGACTTGATGGGATACTACTGGAATCTGTGTAGGAATTCGCCAAGATTGCTGAGTCAATGATGAAGCTGACTCGAAAGAATGAAGAGTTTGTCTGGACGCATTTAAGAAGCTGTAGAAGAGGCTTACCACTGCACCAATCCTTGCGCTACCCGCAGGATCCGGTGGTTTCACAATATACAGTGACGCCTCAGGCAAAGGACTGGGTTGCGTTCTTCAACAACATGGGAAAGTGATTGCCTATGCATCTAGGCAACTACGGACTCATGAGAAGAACTATCCCACTCATGATCTGGAGCTGGCTGCAGTCATCTTTGCATTGAAGCTTTGGAAGCATTATCTCTATGGAGAGAGAGTGGAAATATACACAGATCACAAAAGTCTGAAGTATGTTTTCACTCAGAAGGAGTTAAACATGAGGCAAAAGAAGTTGGCTGAAGCTGATGAAGGATTTCAACATCGACCTGCAATACCATTCAGGTAAGACAAATGTAGTCGCTGATGCATTCAGTCGATATCCTATGGTGATGTTTTGACCAAGGAGCGATATCTGCTAGAAGACATCAAGATGTTGGACTGAAGATTATACTGCCTGGAGGAAAGAACTGGATGCTGATTCATGAAGTTGCAAGTGATTTCGAGGATGATAAACAAAATCAAGAAGACTCAGTTTCAAGTCAAGGACACTTTGCAAACTAAGAAAACAAGAATTGGCGGGAACACTTGAGGGTTTTACAATCACCAGCAATGAAGCTCTGAAGAATGGTACGAGGCTCTGCGTACCATCTGGCAAACGGAGGAACGAGCTGATGGAAGAAGTGTACCAGTCGCAATATTTCATACATTCAGGAGCTAATAAAGATGTGTTGGAATATACCCACCATATTGGGTGTTATGGAATGAAGAAGGACAATTCCAAGTATGAGGATAGATGTTTTAATTTGTCAACATGAGAAATTGAGACCAGCAAGTTTGTTGCAGCCACTAGACATAGGTAATAATTACTTTGTTCCCAAGGAGGGAAGGACACTAATTGGATTATTGTGGACCGACTGACTAAGTCAACTCACTTTAATTCCTTCAAGGTTGGTTTAATCATCAAGAAGTTGGCAGCACGGTATGTGCGGCATATCTATTGGATTTATGGATTACATACCGACGGACAATCAAAGAAGATAATCCAGACGCTTGAAGACATGTCGAGGATCTTACGTCTTGGAATTTGTGGAGCCTTGGAGAAGACCATTTGTAAATGGTAGAGTTTCCTTACAACAACTACCAAGTTAGTATTGTCGACCAGTGGAGTTTGAAGAAGGAGATAGTGAAGATCTCTCCTACCAGAGGAATGATCATTGAGCCCCAGGTACATCGGCCCGTTTGAAGTGTTAAGCCGAGTCGGAGAAGTAACCCAGTCAGGTTAGCTCTACCAGCTAATCTTGAGGGTGTACAACGTCATCCAATTTAACAGTTAAGAAGTTGCATCTCGAATCTGAGTAATATTTTGGACAATTCAGAGCTGAAGAGTAAATCAAGCCTTACAGTGCCAGAGAAACCAGTAGCAAGCGTAGTCTAAGGAGAGAAGAAGATCAGAAGATTTGAGCCATCATAATTCCTATTTCCTTCAATCTTTATCTTTCGTTCTAAACTTGACTGATGCTGCTAAGTTAGCCTAGTTTTTGCAAGCTATTTTTTTCAAGCTTGATCATGACAGTATTTTATTGGGTGCACCCACTAATATATTGTCTAATCAGGACTGGTGCATGATGGTCTGATCAACCTCGTGTACTTTGGTTCGCTTTTGTATTTTTTGCATATCATAAATGAAGTTTGTCCCTAAAACGTCTCATCCATGACTACTTTGGAAATTTTTATTTTTTGAATCCTAGTTACGAGCACAATATCTGTACCTGCTTGACTTGAGGTAATTCCTACTCTACTCCTTAAATTTCGAGGACGAAATTTTCTAAGGAGGGAAGGTTGTGAAACCCGTGAAATTTTAGACTGCATTTTAATTTTTTATGTGCTAGAATAATATCTAAATTGTAAATTTATGAAAAGTATTTTTAAAAAAAATATATATATATAGTTCACATGGATTTTTTGTATGTCAACCAGACCCGAATCCGCTTCGAACCCGATTGGAGACTAAAATTATTTTTATATATTGAAATAGGATTTTAAAATGTTAATCATATTTTTAAAAGGAAATTATTGTTATAGTCCATATTTTAATTGCCTTATAATTTCCTAGCCAAAGCTTTTAATTATTTTTAGCCTGGCCTCAAACCCAAGCCAAACCATTTTTCCTAACTCATTATTCTTAAGGCCCAATAGTCCCAAACCCATTAAGGATTTATTAAGCCATTTCTTATATCAAGTCCAGCCCATTCTTTTAGGCCTTAAGCCTTAAGTTTTATTTGAGCTTTAGCTCTAAAGCTTGCTGGAAACATTCATTGTTCTAATTAAATGGGTTTCCATTCTTTTGCTTCTGTGGAGGAACCGAAGCTTCTTCGGCTTCATCTTCTCCAAACCGATCAAAACCGATCGGCCCTTCCTCTTCCCTGGCCACCGGAGTTAATGTTGGAGAGACCTTTCTCCTCCCTCAAATGGTAACTTCCCCTCTCACTCCTCCTATAAAACCCCTTCACTCCACCCTTCTTCCCATCATTCCATTCTTTTCCCAAATTCCACTCAAATTCCTAGATCAACCCGACGTTTCCGGCGAGATCGACCCCGGCCGAGCACTCTCCGGCGAACCCTAGCCCGATCCGACACCGGCGCCCGACCTCCGACCCCCGGGCCGCACCCGACCGGCGCCGCTCCCCGCGCGGCCCTCCGCCGCCGCTGACGCCGACGCTCGCCCCGGCCAGGCCGCCCGCACGTCCCCGTGCGTGTTCTGTCGCCCGATCGCGAAGCTTCCCTTCGCTGTTCCGTCCGCTTCCCGGTGTGGACCCGTTTCCGTTCCGCTTCGGTTTCGGTACACTCTGACCCGATAAATTCTTTTACTGTCTATGATGAATTGGTCCAACCCAATTCCAGTAGGAATTCGGGATTTCGGCTCGGTTCCGTTCCGTTTTCGGTTTCGTATTTTTCGTCTATTTTTGGAAGTTATGTTCTGTGGATTTTTAGGAAAAATATATGCTGTGGTTATATTCTGTGGAGTTTTCCGATACTGCGGGATTTCCGTTTCATTCTCGGGTTTCCGAGAAAATTTCGGGAATAATTCTGGGAATAGTTTTTATATATAAAATTTGGTTTCTGTCTTTGGATTGGGTTCTCTGGAATGTGGGTTTGGAAAATAATGGTTCTGTATATATTTTCGGGTTGGGAATATTTTTGCAGGAAAACCGGAACATTTTCCCAGTTTTTGGTTTGACCGAAAACAGGAGGAATACTGCCGAAATTTTTTGGGAAGTTTAATAAAATGATTTTTAAAATGATTTTCGGATTAAATATTATTTTAATAATATTTTTGGGCGACGACCTTAATGGTCAATAGGCCCCAGCGAAATGCAAACGCACCGGTACGACCGGACGTTGAGGCAGAGTAGCTGAACATGACGACTGGACCAGAGTCTGAGACTCATATATTTTATATAATTTAAATTGGCAATTGTTAGTTTTATTATTTAATTATAGGTAATTTTCAAGACTAACAAGTTTCTTCTTATTTCAATTTATGTAATATTAAGATGTAAGGGCATAAGCCCAGTTATTTGTCATGCTGTGAAGATGTAATAAATTAGGAAATAATTTTATTATTTTTCTTCTGGTTGTGGTAGTGTAGTATAGATGTTAGAATAACTCTAGATAATATATATATTATCGATAAGTTATGATTTTCTCACTATTTAAATAAATAATAATTTTATGTACAAAATACAAGTTTTAACCAAATTAAGTGATAATTACAAGTTTTCTGAAAATACCAGAATAAAAGAATGAAATTTCTAAATTCAAACTCTTAAATGCTTTGACGTTGTGTTAGTTAGCTAATCTATCAAAACTAACTAGGAAAGACAACTAGACATTTTATGTTTGTTTCTGAGACGAGTTTCCCAGAAATGTAGGAGTACAAGGAAGAGAGTAATTTACCGAATACCGAAGTGCAAAACCTTGACAACCGGAAGTTTAAGGCAAGTACATTTTATGTAGATTTTACAATTATTTTCACAATTGTTTCATTGCAAGTTTAAACCACAATTATACACGAACTCCTTCGGGAGCATTGATCGTATTGTTGGGGACTGGGGGAATAGTGTACTGGATATGACCAAATCCAAACTTAGGATAATGAATGTGTTAGCTTACCCCTCTCTCACACGGGGATAAGCCATACCGTATCGCTAGGATACAAATGTACCCAAACCGGTCATATTCTTTACCTATTCATATCACTGTACTGTACTATTTCAAAATTGTTCATTTTCAAACTGTTTAAAAATGCATGTTATAAATTGTCATTTTAATTGTTAAAATTTGCATAAATTGTACTTTGCTCCCTCCTGACTGGAGACAACATTTTAGGTATTACTGAGGATCTGGAGATGATGATCAATAGCTATTTTGATCCTGACTTGTACCCGACGGTACTCCCAGCTGATGATGATGTTGTGGCGTCTCCATAGATGCTACATTAGTTGAGAGTTTAGTTGTTTCTTTATTTCCAGTTTATGAACTTTGTATTGAAAGACAAGTTTTTATCGTAAATTAAATGTTGTGGCAACTTTGAAATTTAAATTTGTTGTTGATTGACCTGCAATATGGATTACAGCTTACTGCCGCCGTCTCATCAACGGTGCAGGCTGGGCATGATCCGATTCGACCCAAGTATTTGGGGACCGGGTCGTGACACTATGGATCGCCGTTCTGAACGTTGATAGAAAGTATGAAATATGAGTTGAGGCAAGAATCTCTATGTTTGGCCTTAGACTGTGATTATGTCTTTATAGTTTCCTTAACTGTTCACGCATATTGTATGGTCATGGACAATGGATAACCTATGCACGGGTTTTAGTTCCTCGAACAAGATAGGCTCCGAGGCACCGGGATCATTTAACCTAGGAGGAACATTTGTAGATCCATCGTGTCATATGGCGAAAATAACACGGAGTATTATGGGACATGCAATTGGGCTTACAACCTACTGATAGGGCATATCGTAATACAGATAATGCAGTGCTTTCGGTGTGGGCTCGCAACCTGCATTCAGAAGGTCCAGATCTTATCACGGATATAGTCCTAAATGGCGGCATGCGTGTTGTGTAAGCACCCTGATTTTTTTGATTTTTTTAAATTTTTTTTAATGTGTTTTTTATTTATTAAAGTATTTTTTATTTTTAAATTTTATTATAAATACACTTTATCACAGCTTTGATTTTTGAAGTGTAGCATTAGCCAATTTCTTAAAACAAGTGCCATATTTGTGTTCTAGACGAGTCCATCTTTATTTTGGTATATCACATCCCACTCAAATATATTTTCTTATACTATATTTTTTTATGTATAATTTTTGTGTCAAAATGGTCATTTTTGCCTTTGCCGTAAATTTAATATTTTTCCAATTTCGATTTGTCACGACCCGCACCCTGAAGAGGGGTACGAGCACGTGGTTACGTCCAGCCTACGCCGCAGTATCGGCGATAGAACGCTGTATATAGGGTCTGTAAATACTACGACTAAAACAGATAAATGTACCTGTACAGTATATACACTCCGAATGGAGGTGACATAGCAATACAGTCTCAATCACATATATCAAACTAAGGTAGATAGCAATGGAAAAGAGATATGATAGATAAAACAGGAAATGAGTTCCAAAATCCACAAGTCAGAGCTAAGCATAAACATCCAAGTCTCAGAAAATATATAAGATACTACAAAACTGAAATGTACTAGCTGGCTCGCAGGCCAGGCAAACCTAACTAAACTATGCTACTCAGGGTGAGCAAAGTCTAGTGGCTCTACCAATAGGCCATGGTCTAAATCTAGTCCATCAGACTCAACCCCATAGTAAGTCGGGCAATCAGCCTCTGAATCATCTGTAAAATTTGTCAACGTATCCTGTCAGGAAAATGAGCAAGTACAAACACCAACAGCAGTTCCATATAAATTAAGAAATACTATAAGAGACAACAATAATGAAATACAAGACAAAAGATATAGGCGACTTGGGAACCATTTGAAAGCCAAGTTACAACCCTTGAACCAAACAAGGACCGGAGTTGTAACCCTTCTTCCAAACAGAACTTGGTCTCAAATCATGGTACAGTATAAAAGACAGATAAAGCATGTGAGAAATGGAAATCATAGCATGGTGAGAAGTACAAAAAGTAAAGCTGAACTGGAATATAAGATACGCTAAATAAATGTAAAAGTGATTTGAACTATTAGAGCGATATGTGATCGGCTAGGGAAGCAAGAGATGGTTATCCACTTGGCCCGACAATCCGCGGTGTCCTCAACGGAGAGTCATACCGCCAACCTGGATAACTGGTAATGGGGTGTCTGCTACACCCTTCATGAGGTGAGGGTGGCACTAGCAAAATATAGTTACAGGAAGGCTTTGATCACATAACCCCTAATAATTCCCCCATCCCCGAATAGTACCACGGATCCGGACATGGCATGTCATGACACGGGGTTCAAGAGCAGGGGGCCAGCCTACTCCCAAATCAGTGTCTATATAAGTACAGGAACACAGAAATATCACATACTCATATACCAAGGGAGTCTAGGAATAACATCTCATGACAGGATCCGACGTATACTAGTCCGTGAACCGTCGTGTCAGGAATCAAGTAAAATACTACAACTGAATCAGATATAGTAGATATCAAGATAATGAAAACTATCAGTGAATGTACTCGCCTGTGGTCCTGAGCTGATAGGGTGAACAGACGCTCAGAGTGATCACAGACCTAAAATAAGATACTATGAGTCAAACAGGGCTTTATACTAAAAAGGAAACTAATATAAGCCATGAATGCAAGCCTAAGTCAAAACTAGGTCAATCTAGGTCAAACTGAGTCATACTAGGTCATACTGGTTCATACTAGGTCACACTAGGTCACTGGAAGTCAATCCAAGTCAAACTAGGTCAAACGGGGTCAAAGGTTGACTTACAGTTGACTTTTTGTCAAAAAGTCAACTCTGCTCAACTCTGGTCAACTCTAGTTCAACCCTAGGTTAAACTAGTCTAATGTTGACCAACTGTTGACTTTTAGTCAACTGGTCAACTGTGGTTTGGTTTCGGTCAAATCTGGTCGCTTAAAGGCTACGTTTGACTCTCGGTTGACTTTGTTGACTTTTGGTCAAAAAGGTCAACCGACGTCAAAACTAGTCTATGAGCACCATATTTGATCGTTACCAACCAAAGGAATCAAGTTCTAACCCTATCTTAGACTTCTAACTCAAATACCCTATTCCTAGGCAAAACTAGCATTACCTTACCAAGGTAAATCCCGATACCATGCCCAATCCCAAGGAAACCCCGCTAGTACTCCAGATACTAGCCTAGGCTCCTTAGGTTAGCTAGATATCAACCTATCTAATATTTACCTACCAAGGAAAATAGGTATCCTAGGTATCTAGGCTATGTTAGGATACGGGTATTGGTTTACCCTATTACCTAAACCATATCATATATTTACCCTCATAACTCTACCACACTCATCCACACCACTCACTCTCATGATACACTCCTATATCACACTCACAAGGCTTCCTATAGGTTTCCTATTAGTTTAGACATAGGCCAAACTATAGGTTACTAGCTACACTCTTATAGCTCTCACACACAACTCACAACTACACACACACAAGCTAATTTATGGACTGATATTGGACTAGAGTGGACTGAAATTGAAGTGGTTTTAAGGACTGAAATGAGCTAAATGGGGACAGCATGTATAGGCAAAATCTGGACATGTTTGGGGCAGCAAGGATGAGTTTTAGGAGGGTGTATTGGACTGGTTCTTGACAGCCATGTATAGTGGTTTGTATGGACTGGTTTTATGTCAAAATAGGACAGCATGTATAGGGGAAATCTGGGGACAAAAGGACAGCCATGGGGGCTTAAAATCTGGACTGTAAGAAGGGTTTTGAGGAGACATGTTGGGGCTGTCCTTGGTCAGTCCAAGGGGCTAAATGGGCAGCTATATATATGGGTGTATTATGGACTGAATTTAAAGGGCTGAATGTAGGCCAAAGGGACTGGAAAATGACAGCAAGGGGGGGGGGGGGTTTCTGGACTGAAAGGCAGTCCAAAGGACAGCCATGGATGGCAAGTTTGGGGCTGAACTGTTAGAAGAAATGACAGCCAAAGGGTATGTACAGGACTGAAATTGTGGGGGTTTTGGTGGGCTGTTCTTGACAGGAATGTGGGGTCTGAACTGTTGGGTTTAAGGGAATGTAATGACAGCCATCAAGGCTAAAACTGGGCTGTTTATGAAGTCAATATGGGACTGCACTGTGGTAGGGTTCAATGGGTATTTTCCTCCCCTCTCTAACACTCCAAACTCTATCATAACTCTCTCACAAATACACACATACATACATTCATCTACTCTCACTCATAACATCAAACACCTATCCTTCACACCCTCTACAAACACAAACACACACTCCCTAATCCTCTCTTGACCGAACCTGTAGCCTCCCCCAACACCAACACAAAGCCACACACACATATCCCATAGATATATATATCCCCATATATATAAACCACATTATATATAAATACATATATATATATATATATATATATATATATATATATATATATATATATATATATATATATATAAAATATATATATATATAGAGATATATATATATATATCATCACACACACACACACACACACACACACACACACACACACACATATATATATATATATATATATATATATATATATATATTTATATATATATATATATATATATATATAAATATATATATTAACAATAGGATACATTATGATACATTGGCAAACTCATTCCTAAACACATGTAAAATCTGGAATAATATTATAACACACTAAAATTAATGCACAAACAAAATACATGTGTCCAAATAGGGGGTTTTTCCTATTAGGACACGATCCTACTCATTGGACACCTCTACAAATGTCCAAATGGACACGAAATGGACCCCAATGGGCACCAAACCATGAGGGTCATTCCTATAGGTCAAAATGAATCTAATGTATGAGAGAAATGAGAGAGGGAAAGGATTTATACCTCCCGGTGATTCGATTCGATCCCGAAACGCCATCGACACGTAGAAATCCAAAACGGACACGAACAAGCTCCGAATCCTCTCAAACTTGGGGAGCTTCTTCCTTAGATTGAATGGAGAAGGAGGGATGAAGATTTGGTGAAGAAATGGGAAGATTTGGGGATGATTTGATTAGGGTTTGCTCTCAAATCAATTTGGGGAAGAACAAGAGAGAGAGTGGAAGAGTGGATAATGATTGAATGGAGGGGGTCCTATCCACTTGGTGCCGACCACAAGAGGGACTTTTGTCCTATTAGGAAAAACCTAAAAGCCCCTTACACTAATCTAATAGTTAATACTAGGAAGGGCTTCTAAGTTGGGGGTAGTTTAGTCAATCCTAAAACCACTAATCCAAATTAATCTTAACCAAAAATAATTAGTCTAGTCACTAACTGAAATACTAATATGTGAGCCATGGCCAACTAGTGTGTGGGCCTACTAAGGTCAACACTACCCCGGGTCCCCGATACAAGTCGGAATGAGTTAAAATTCGAACCCGACTCAAATAACCCCAAAATAATACAATAAATAAATAATTCCAAAATAATTTTAAAGTGGAAAATTACCAAAATACCCCTGTTCATGAAACTGGGGGTGACAAATCTATCCACCTTAAAAATTTTGTCCTCAAAATTAAAACAAACATACAATGAAACACATGCAGAAACAAAGTTATACCTCAGGGCTCGAAGAGATAAGAGAAACGCTCCCGCATGTCGTCCTCTCTCTCCCAGGTAGACTCATCTGGAGAGTGATGCCTCCATGCAACATGAACCAAGGGTATAACCTGGTTCCGGAGCACCTTCTCCCTACGATCCGGAATCTCCACTGTCTGCTCTGGATAGTGAAGAGTAGGCCCCACCTCGATCGCTGAATGGTCTAATACATGGCTGGGGTCCGCCACATACCATCTCAGCTGCGACATATGGAACACGTTGTGTACCCCTCTAGCGTAGGCGGCAAGTCTAGCCGGTAAGCCACTGTACCGACCCTCTCAAGGATGGTGAAAGGTCCGATGTTGCGCGGACTAAGCTTCCCGCCCCTGCCAAAGCGAATCGTGCCCCGTGTCGGAGAAATCTTCAGAAACACCAAAGCACCAACCTAGACATAAAATAACTCAGTACACAGGACCGGCAAATCACAAATAATCACAAACAAGAGCTGAAACTAACCTCGAACTCTAACGGTCTCCGGTGGCTATCGGCCCAATGCAGCTGCCTATCCTGAGCCACCCGAAGTCTGTCTCTAATCAGCCGGACCTTCTCAGCTGCATCCACCACCATCTCCGGACCAAGCAGCACCCTCTCACCAATATCGTCCCATGACAAGGGAGTACGGCATCTCTGTCCGTATAGAGCCTCAAATGGCGACATCTCTATACTGGCCTGGTAGCTGTTGTTGTAAGTAAACTCTACCAGGTGAAGATGATCCTCCCAAGAACTCCCGAGATCTAGTACACACGTACGAAGCATATCCTCCAAAGTCTGGATAGTCCTCTCCGACTGCCCGTCTGTCTGGGGGTGATAAGCGGTACTAAACTTGAGCGAGGTGCCCAAGCTAGCCTGCAAACTCCTCCAGAAGTGGGAAGTGAAACGGCTATCCCGATCTGAAACTATGCTCACAGGAACCCCATGTAATCGTACGATATGACGAACATATAGCTCTGCCAACCTCTCCGTAGACAATCCCACCTTGAAAGGCAAAAAGTGGGCCGATTTGGTCAATCTATCAACTATGACCCAAATCGCGTCTTTCCCTCCTGGAGATTGTAGAAGTCCGGCCACAAAGTCAATGGTGATGTGCTCCCACTTCCACTCAGAAATGGGTAGTAGCTGTAGCAATACACCAGGCCTCTGCCTCTCGGCCTTCACCTGCTGACAAACCAAGCAACGAGATACAAACTGAGCTACCACGTGCTTCATGCCGTACCACCAAACGTGCTCTCTCAGATCTCTGTACATCTTGTTGGCACCAGGATGCATAGAGTACTGAGAGCGATGAGCCTCCTGAAGAACCTCCTCCCGAAGCTCTTTACTCGGAACGTACAGTCTAGCACCGTGCCGCAGCTACCCATCTTCGGCAATAGAGAAATCATCAAGCAGACCTGCCTGCACCTATTCCCTGATGCACCTCAGGGCAACATCATCATACTGTACTGATCTGACTCTGTCTATCAACTCAGACTGAATCTGTAAATCCCACATCTGCACCTCTATGCCTGGAATAATTACCTCGATTCCCAAACTGTCCAGGTCGGCCAAAAGATGACGGTCTGATGTCATATACATAGCCACTGGATACCTGCTCAAGGCATCTGCAATTACGTTGGCCTTCCTTGGATGGTACTGCAAGGCGATATCAAAATCCTTTATCAGCTCAAGCCAACGTCTCTGCCTCATGTTCAGCTCCTTCTGAGTGAACACGTACTTCAAGCTCTTATGATCAGTAAAGATCTCAACCCGCTCTCCGTACAGATAGTGCTTCCACAACTTCAGGACAAAGATGACAACGGCTAACTCCAGATCGTGAGTCGTGTAGTTCTTCTCATAAGGACGTAACTGCCTAGATGCATAGGCAATCACCTTCCCGTGTTGCTGAAGTACACAACCCAGACCCCGGCCAGAAGCGTCGCTGTAAATCGAGAAACCACCGGTCCCAGACGGCAATGTCAAGATCGGAGCTGATGTCAACCTCTTCTTTAGCTCATCGAAGGCGGCCTGACACTCCTCAGTCCAGACGAACTCCATGTCCTTCCTGGTGAGTCTAGTCATCGGCTCCGCGATCCGCGAGAAAATCCTGGACGAACTTCTGGTAGTAGCCCGCCAATCCCAGAAAGCTCCGAAACTCGGCAACTGTACTGGGCGTAGACCAAGACTCTACCGCAGCAATCCTTTTTTGGTCTACTGAGATCCCGTGCTCGGTCACAACATGACCCAAGAACTCGACCTGGTCCAGGAAGAACTCATACTTCAACAACTTCTCATACAACTGCTCCTTTCTCAAAGTCTCGAGCACAATCCTCAGATGCTCCTCGTGCTCCTCCGACGTCTTTGAGTAGACCAGGATGTCGTCTATGAAGACCACCACGAACTTATCAAGGTACTGATGGAATACCTTGTTCATCAAGTTTATGAACACAGTTGGGGCGTTGGTCAACCCAAATGGCATCACTGTGAACTCCTACTGGCCGTACCGAGTCCGAAAAGCTGTCTTTGGAACGTCTTCCTTCTTCACCTTCAGCTGATGATAGCCGAATCTCAGATCTATCTTTGAAAACACCTTGGCACCACTCAACTGATCGAACAAGTCATCGATCTTCGGCAATGGGTACTTATTCTTGATAGTAAGGTTGTTGAGCGCCCTGTAATCGATACACATACGTATCGTACCATCCTTCTTCGACACAAATAGGACTGGCCCTCCCCAAGGCGATGAACTGGATCTAATGAATCCCTTGTCCTGCAGCTCGTCGACCTGCTTCTTCAGCTCCGCCAACTCGCTATTGTTGACTCTATAGACGTGTTGCGAGATAGGCTCAGCACCTGGCACTAAGTCTATAGAGAACTCAATGTCTCTATCCGGCGGCATCCCAGGCAACTCCTCAGGAAAACATCCATGAAGTCAGCTATCAATGGATGCGGCAATGCCTGTCCCGCCAGTAAAGCTCTGCAGAACCCATCTTCCGGCTCAACTGCTCCTCTAGAAAATACAACCTCTGGCTCTCCCGACGGCCTAAACAAAATCCTACCTCCTCTACAATCTATAGTAGCATGGTGCATGCTCAACCAATCCATTCCGAGTACCACATCGTACCTCGGAAGGGGCATTACGAGCAAGCACGCACCCAAAACTCGGCCTCCTACAGTAACTCTCTGCCCCTTGCAGATATTGTTGACCAGAATGATGCCTCCCCAGGTCAATATCTTGCAAGTCCTACCCAAGGGTTCAACAATAATATTGTGTCTCAGAGCAAAGGAGACAAACACAAAGCTATGAGAGGCACCGGAATCAAATAAGGTAAATGCAGGGAATGAATCAAGAAGAACGTGACCTGCCACTACATCGCCTACTGGCTCTGCCTCCTCCTCTGCTGTCAGGGTAAACACTCTGCCCGCAGGGGCTCCCCTCTGGTGCTGCTGAAAATGCTGTTGCTGCGTCTGAAGTGGAGGACCTCTCTGCTGAACCGCTGGTCCTCTGGCCGGCTGTGCTCTGTCCTGGACTCCTCGGACTCCTCGAATACGGCAGTCCTTCAGCTGGTGATCGGGTGCCCCACAGTATAAGCAGACGCCCAATCTCTTCCTACAGACCTCTCTAGTATATCCTGGCTTTCTGCAGAAGTTACACTGTGTAGCCGGCCTCTGGCCCTGACCCTGATGCTGCTGGGCACGTGCCGGTGCCTGCTGGAGCAGCAACTGAAGCTGCTGCTGCTGGAACTGCCTCTGCTGGAAATGTGGGCACTTTGCTGGCCCTGTACTCGAACTGGCTCTAAGAGCATCACTGCTCCTCTTCGGCTTGAGGCCGAAGTCCTCCTCTGTAATCTGAGCCTCCATCAAGATCTGCTCAAAGGTCGCGTCTCGTCGCCCAGATGTGCGAGTGCACACTGCATGAATGAGACCCCTCCTAAACTTTCGGGCCTTGCACCCCTCATCCTGAACCAAACTGGGTGCAAACCCGCTCAAGCGGAAGAACTCTGCTGTGTACTTGTCCACCGACGAGTTCCCCTGTACCAAACTAGCAAACTGCCCCTCCAGAGCTGTCAAGGCTACATCTAGATAGAACTTCTCCTTAAAGAGTTTCCTGAAGTCCTCCCAAGATATACCTCTCACAGACGCACGCGGATCCGTGCGGTACCAAGTCAACGCTATGTCAAAGAACTGGCTCGCTGCAGAAGACACCCACAGACCTCTCGGGACCTCTGCCAACTCCAGACTCCGCTAGACATCCTCTAGCCAGTCGTTCATGTATAGGATACCCTCAGTACCCTTGAACTCCCACGGGTTCATCTTCCTGAAGTCGAGATGTGTACCGGGCCTCCCCTGACCCTGCTACTGTGCTGGTGCTCCCTGAGCTATAGCCGGTGCACCTCTCTCAACTGCTGCCATAGCTAGCTGATGTGAGTTCTCCATGGTCTGTCGCAGCACCTCTGCCTGACGGTACTGTACCTCTGCTTGTGCTCTCTTTGTCTGCAGCATCTGCTGCAGAAGGGCCATCATACCCTGAGTGTCTGCCAGTAACTGAGGCGGCGGTGGAAGAATATCAGGGATGATCAGGGGCGGTCCCGCTGCTGGAGGTGAAAGACCTCCTGGAACCGTCTCTACTACTGCTTCCGCCGGAAGGGCAGGAACGAAGGTGGCAGCTCCCTCAGCTGTAGCTCCCGCTGCCGGAGGTGGAAGACCTCCTGGGACTGCCACTGCTACTCCCGCAGCCGGAGGTGGAAGACCTCCTGCCGGATCGGGCCTCTCTGGTACAGCGCTAGAACCCGCTGCCTGAGAGCGAGTGATCGTCATCCTGAGGATAGATTGAAACAAAGAATCAATATGGCACATGATAGGAATATCAAAGACGGACAATTAAATTCAATACAAAAAAATTTGTCATGGTAATCAAAAGATCAGAATCTCCTAACATGTGATTGAGTAACTCCTATTATACCCTAATCCTATGTCCTAATTGCAGGCTCGTAATTAGTACTCTAAGTCGAGCACCATTACGAGTTCGTACTAGTTACGACACTGACCTGCATGGGCCACCACAAAAACATGTTATGACCCACACCCTGAAGAGGGGAACGAGCACGTGGTTACGTCAAGCATACGCCGCAGTATCAGCGGTAGAACACTGTATATAGGGTCTGTAAATACTACGACTAAAATAGATAAATGTACCTGTACAGTATATACACTCCGAATGGAGGTGACATAGCAATACAGTCTCAATCACATATATCAAACTAAGGTAGATAGCAATGGTGTCACCCCCATTTCCTGTATTTTCATATTTATACTCGTATCTGGGTTTTGGCATGTATTTTAATTTTCTGGACTTACGGAATTGTGGGTTTTTCTCGTATTTCGGGTTTTGGTTCGGCTCAGTTTTAATTGGTTTGGTTTGGTTCATCATGAGTGGAACACTTTAACCTACACTCTACCCTCAACACAACACAACCACCCTCATTATATCCCCACCTAACTTTCTCTCTCCTCTTTACTCTCCATTAATTTTCTTCTTCTTCTTCTTCCTTCTTCCACACAACACCACACCATAGGCAAGTGCACCTTGCCATCAAATAAGCACCACTTTTTATTTGTCCATTAACTAGATTAGGCCATGGAGAACAACTTTAGAACTTGACATTTTGTGATTTGGAGCTTTCATTTTTCTAGATCTAGATTTTGACTATTTTTGGATTTACATGGTTTTGATCTATTTTGGTTGGATTTTTGTGGGTTTTGATGCTTCCATGTGGAAGAGAATTCAATTTTACTCAAGTTAGACCTTTGAAAATCTAGATTTGGTGTTGATTTTACCAAGATATAAAGTTTTGAACCTTAGAGTTCTTGGAGTCTTCTTCTCGGCCTGGAGAAGAAGACAGCAGCCTGCGCTCTTTAGCGCAGGACTGGATTGCGCATTTCCCCTCGGCCAACGCTCCTTAGCGCAGCACCGATCGCGCAGCTTGCCCCTTGGTGAACTGCGCTCAACCCGAGTGCGCATGGATTCATGCGCAGTCTGCTCATGCACAGTCTGCTCATGCGCAATCTATCCCTGCGCACTCCACTCATGCACAATCTGACCCTACGCCATCCATTCCTGCGCAACCTGATCCAGCACAATCCATCTGCTGTGCAACTCACCCAGCGCACTTGGCACCCTGCGCAGTTGGTACCCTGCGCAACTCACCCAGCGCACTTGGCACCCTGTGCAGTTGGTACCCTGCGCAACTCACCCTGCCCACTTGGCACCCTGCGCAGTGCATACCCTGCACAACCTACTTGTCTATGATGAATTTGTTATTTCTTGATCTTGGCTCTTCTATAGCCCTATATATATTGGTATTTTATTAGATATTTTACGTCCATTTTATATCCTTACGCCTTTTGTCATGAACTTGATTTTTTTACTTAATACGTTTGGATTGACTATTGTACTTGGCATAGTATGACAAGGACCTAGCATAACACGACAGTGACCCATAGTGGTGCACTCCTGACATGACCAACCTGACATGATAGTGACCCGTAGTGGTGCACTCCTAACAAGTACCCTGACATGATTTATCTTGATAACTTGATAGTGGCCCGTGGCGGCGCACTCCTGACTTGACTTGACTTGATAACTTGACCTGACTTGCCTTGACACCGTGGGTGTTCCTGCTTGCTTTCTTGTACAATCTACTTGTCTTGTCTTGCATCATGTCTAGGACGTGACTTCCTGGGTACCACGGCCAGGGACTCGCGCTAAATTGGATTAGGCTAATGATTAGATCAAACTAGAACATAGAGAATTCCCAGTCACAGGCAATCTCGTTATCTGGGCACTTTAATGGACTTGAAGCTTGCCGACGAGTAGAGCACATTTCCAGCACACTGTCATGTGTTGCACCCTCTAAGTCACCTAAGGGTACATTTGTCTCCCGGGCAATGTACCCACCTATAACTCTCAACCGCGAAAGGATAACTGGATAGTCTGCAGGGTTTGGGACTGGAATTCTCACTTGCATCTTGTTAGTAATTAGGTTTGTGATAACCCTAGTTAGTTAAAGTAGTAAGCCGTAGTATTTGTTTGGCCGATTGCGAATGGATGGTGTCCGGCCTTGTCTAAGTCTTGTCTAGCTCCAGTACCTGCTATCTCCTGAGCATGTTTGTTTTACTTATCTTAACGATAAATGAGTAGTGACAGTGAGCTATTCAGGCAAAAGGTTACAATCCCGGTCCTTGTATGGTTTAAGGATTGTAACCTGGCTCCCGGAATGGTTCCACGTCCCTAGTCGTTTATCGTCCTGTGTACTTTATTACTTGTACCTTCCTTTTATTCTTTATGTTCTGATATGCTGGCTTTTGTTCTTATTTGTGGCCTTCTTTGTGGCACTTGCTCTTTCTGGGGTTTGACCCAGCTGGTTTTGTGTGGCCAGATTTTGGAGCAGCTCCCGAGGATCTACCAAGCTTCCAGCCCAATGGTGATAACTAGACGGAACCCGGGCCAAGAGTGGGTTTTCCTTTTGTTTCACCCACTTATATGTAAATTTATTCTTTTGAGGCGTTTAGCTGACGAGCACCTGTTAGCTCGATGCACATTTACTTACTGTCTGTCTACGGGCTGTAAACATGATTAACAAATCCTAGGGTTGATCATGTATGACTGAACTCTTGCTAGTCCTATCATTTTGTACGACTAGCTTCATGATCATCCAATATGTAATATTTGGGACGCCTTATATATATATTTGATGCTCTAACATCTTGTAACTCTGTTAATTGCTTGAGATTGAGACAATAGGCTAGACCTTAAGAGACTGCTGGCTTGTAGTAAACCCTCATATCTAGACAGCCGTGACCGTATAGTTGAGATGTATTCTATTTCAATATACGTAGCTGGCTATGTCTGCCCCCGCTCTCCAGTATTCTGGTTTGGGGGCGTGACATGGTTTAAGTGGTGGCCCATACAGGTTTTGTCAATCAAGAAATGTGAGGGTTTACCGAATAGATGTCTCAATCAATATTCGTCCTTGATCTTTGCTCGTATCTTCAAATCCCTGAGATTCTTGACCTGATCACACGCTTGTATCATTGATCCGTCCTGGTCCTTCCTTACTGTTCCCTATGTCGTCTTCTTCAGCGGCATTACTCCCAGACCTGCCAACCAGCCAGAGGAAGCTCAACAAGCACCCCAGCGCCAGGAAGATCAAGCTCAGCACTCTGGAGTAGCCTCCCGAGTTATGCTTTCCGGAGGCTCGGAACCTCCAGTTCAGGCAGCTCCGCCCGTTCAACCAGCTAGACAGGAAGAGGGACCTTTGGTAGGGCTTATCAGAGAACTGCTTGCATCCCAAGATCGTCGAGGCGACGCCTTGCACAAGGAAGTTCATGATGCACTAAACCGAGGAGGTCTCCAAGGGAATCAGGCGGCCAATAGTTTCAAGCGCTTGAACCCTCCGTTCTTTGACGGCAGTGAAGATACGATTGCCGCAGACGCTTGGCTTCAGGATACCGAGGTGGTTCTAGAAGCAGCTAGGATACCTGAGAATGAGAAGGTGGCGGTGGTACGCCTACAGTTGTTAGACTTGGATCGCGATTGGTGGGCAGCTCAGGCCATGGGGTTAGCGGCACCAGTCACTTGGGCGACGTTCAGAGAGAGGTTCCAGACAAAGTACTTCGATGCGGTAGCATGGTATGACCTGCAGACCAGATTTACCAACTTGAAGCAAGGAGGTAGGACGGTCGATGGCTATGCGACCGAGTTTTCCAGGCTGAGTAGGTTCGCCCCCACCTTGGTGGCAACCGAGTTCGATAGGGCTCAGCGATTCCAGCAAGGGCTGCACTTAGAGATATTATTGGCTGTGGAGCAGTTCGAACACCAGACGTTCGATGCAGTGTTGAAGGCAGCAAGGAGGCATGAGTATACCTCCTGGAGAATTATGGACAGGACCGGAGGCAGAAAGCGGTCCCACAACCAGATGCACCAATCTTCAGCTCCAGCCCCGGCAGCTAGGGGTATAACCATTGGAACTCCGAGGCGGGCGGCCTCAGTGACATCGGTTCGGCATTCGACCCCGACGTACCCGCAGCAGCAGAAGCAGAAGCAGTCTTCCGCGGTGGGATGTTCTCATTGCGGGAAGCCGGGCCATGTAGTGGCAGAGTGTCGTAGGGCACATGGATTGTGCCTGGCTTGTGGAGGAGCAGACCACCAGATAGGGACCTGCCCGAATAGGGGAGGTCCATCATCATCCAACCTTTCTAGTTCTTCGGTGAGAGGACCAGCCCCAGCTCCAGTTCAGCAGTAGCAGCAGTACCCGAGGCCATTGTTGCCTCTGGCCCAGGCCTTTCAGTAGCAGAACCAGCAGCAGATCACCCAGGCTCCAGCACAGAACCGACAGAGGGGTTTCCAGCAGAGAGGACCCGCAGCTAGAGGTCAGGTTATGATGATGACCATGGAAGAAGAAGTTGCACCAGGTGAGGTAGTGGCAGGTACTATTCTCGTCAACACCTTTCCAGCATCGGTATTATTTGATTTTGGTGCATCGCATTCATTCATGTCTGCACGATTCGCGACATGGATAGGATTGGAACCCGAGTCATTATCAGTAAGGCTCAATATACTTACTGGTAATGGTCTTGTGGGAGTAGATCGAGTGTTTTCCTCGTGTCGGATCGTAGTTAGCGGTAGAGAGTTCCCCGCTATACTCATAGAGTTTCCTATGGCAGACTATGATGTAGTCCTAGGCATGGATTGGTTGAGGAACCATTATGCTAGGATAGACTGCCATGTTGGCAGAGTTGTCTTTAGTATTCCCGGAGAGCCAGAGTTTTCATTTTCCAGAGGCACAGTAGAGCCATCTCCTCCAGTATTGCGGATGGCAGTAGCAGCAGTGCAGTTGCCCCGGATAGTTGAAGAGTTTCCAGATGTCTTCCCAGAGGAACTTCCAGGGATGCCACCAGAACGGGAGATCGAGTTCACCATCGACTTGATTCCCGGGACAGCACCAGTATCAGAGCGAGTCTACAGAATGGTGCCTTCAGAGTTGGAGATTTTGTACAAGATGATTGAAGAACTCAGGACCAAGGGATTCATTCATGCAAGTGGATCGCCTTGGGGAGCCCCGATGCTTCTTGTGAAAAAGAAGGATGGTACGACCAGGCTATGTGTTGATTATCGTACCTTGAACTCAGTGACAATCAAGAACAGATACCCTCTCCCGAGGATAGATGACTTGTTTGATCAACTCAAAGGGGCTTCAGTTTTCTCGAAGATAGACTTGCGGTCAGGATACCACCAGATCAGATTCAGAGAGCAGGACATCCCGAAGACGGCGTTCAGATCTAGGTACGGGCATTGGGAGTTTCTAGTTATGCCCTTTGGAGCGACCAATGCACCGGCAGTGTTCATGGACCTCATGAACCGTATTTTTATGCCTTACTTGGACCAGTTTGTGATAGTATTCCTTGATGACATCCTGGTCTACAGCAAAAGTGAAGCAGAGCATGAGCAGCATCTCAGAGTTGTCCTCCAGATTCTCAGAGAGCACTAGTTGTACGCCAAGTTCGGTAAATGCAAGTTCTGGCTCGATCGCATTTCTTACTTGGGTCACATCATTACCAGAGGAGGAGTGGAAGTGGATCCCCAGAAGATTGTGGCTATCGAGTCATGGCCAGTACCCAGCTCAGTGGCAGAAGTTCGCAGCTTTCTTGGATTGGCCGGCTACTACCGACGGTTCATCTCTGATTTTGCAAGGATTTCAGCGCCGATGACCCAGTTGACCCGCAAGGATGTGCCGTTCGTTTGGACAGCAGAATGTCAGGAATCATTTGAGAAGTTGAAGCGAGGTTTGATAACGGCTCCCATTCTCGCACTTCCAGATGGGACCGGAGGATTCACAGTTTACTGCGATGCTTCAGGCATAGGATTGGGATGTGTTTTGATGCAGCATGGGAAGGTAATCGCTTATGCGTCACGTCAACTCCGTGATCATGAGAAGAATTACCCGACCCACGACTTGGAGCTAGCAGCAGTAGTATTTGCACTTAAGTTGTGGAGGCACTACTTGTACGGAGACAGAGTGGAGATCTTTACTGACCATAAGAGCCTGAAGTATGTCTTCACCCAGAAGGATCTTAATATGCGGCAGAGAAGATGGCTCGAGCTACTTGTGGACTATGATGTGGACTTGCAGTATCACCCAGGGAAGGCCAACGTTGTAGCAGATGCGTTGAGCCGGAGAGCCGGAGTTTATTTTCTGACAGCGCAACCAGAGTTATTGTCGGATCTTCAGAAGATGGGTATAGAAGTGGTTCTTCCTTCCAATATGGCCTTGATGGCCAGCCTACAGATTCAGTCCACCATAGTTGAGAGGATCCGGACAGCACAGTTAACAGATTCCAAGATTCAGCGGCTCAGAGTAGAGTGCAAGACAGGAAGAAGGCCAGAGTTATGTATTTATGAGGATGGTACACTTTGACACGGCACGCATCTTTGTGTACCCAGTGGAGATATCAGACAGGAAGTCATGGCAGAGGCTCACAGTTCGCAGTACTCCATTCACCCAGGCGGCACGAAGATGTACAGAGATATTCGTCAACACTTTTGGTGGAATGGTATGAAGAGGGAGATAGCCCGGTATGTCTCTCGATGTTTGGTTTGCCAACAGGTCAAGGCTGAACATCATAGGCCAGCTGGACTTCTTCAACCTTTGTCGATCCCAGAATGGAAATGGGAGCACATTACCATGGATTTCATGACTGGGTTACCCAGATCTTCGGCAGGCAGAGATGCTATTTGGGTCATTGTAGACAGGCTTACCAAGGTGGCACACTTTCTTCCATTTAGAGTTGGATAGTCGACGGCGCAGCTAGCAGAGATGTATCTCAGGCAGATCGTCAGACTTCACGGAGTGCCAGTCAGCATAGTATCAGACAGGGATACGAGATTCACATCGCACTTCTGGCGCAGTCTTCATCAAAGTTTGGGGACTCGTCTCAAGTTCAGCTCAGCGTATCATCCGCAGACAGATGGGCAGTCAGAGCGTACTATACAAACTCTCGAAGATATGTTGCGATCATGTACCCTTGACTTTGGTGGTTCGTGGGAGGATCACCTGCACCTGGTGGAATTCTCGTACAACAATAGTTTTCAGGCCAGTATCCAGATGGCACCCTTCGAGGCTCTGTATGGTAGGAAGTGCAGATCCCCGTTAGCATGGGACGATGTCGGAGAGAGGCAGATGCTTGGTCCAGAACTGATTTGTCAGACGGTTGAAGTGGTCAGGAAAGTCAGAGATCACCTCCGAGTTGCTCAGGATCGCCAGCGCCATTGGGCCGATGCTCATCGGCGTCCCTTAGAATTTGCCGTCGGCGACCATGTATTCCTTAGGATCTCGCCTACCCACGGTGTCATTCGTTTTGGCGTACGGGGAAAGCTTAGTCCTAGGTATATAGGGCCGTTCGATATTCTGGAGCGAGTAGGCGATGTGTCCTATCGTCTCGCTCTTCCGCCGTCGCTAAATGAGGTACATGATGTATTCCATGTATGCCAATTAAGATGGTACATCCCGGACCTGAGCCATATCCTAGATCATTCGAAATTGGTTGTCGGTACCAACCTTTCGTATGAGGAGAGGCCCGTGTCTATTTTGGACCGGAGAGAAAAGACGCTCAAGAACAAGACTATTAACTTAGTCCGTGTTGCTTGGGGTCATCACTCTCTAGGTGAGTCAACGTGGGAGCGTGAGGACGACATCCGATCGCGATATCCCTACCTGTTTGACTCGTGAGGTATAATGTCTTTCTTATGCCTTACGCTTTCCCTTCCTTGCTTGCATTGTATGATTGTATGATTGAACTGCTTAGTGTAGCTTGCCTGTGCTTAGTATAGCTTGTCGTGGCAATCTCTAGCTCCTTGATTAAATTTCGAGGACGGAATTCTTTGAAGGTGGGTAGAGTTGTCACCCTCATTTCCTGTATTTTCGTATTTATACTCGTATGTGGGTTTTGGCATGTATTTTAATTTTCTCGACTTGCGGAATTGTGGGTTTTTATCGTATTTCGGGTTTTGGTTCGGCTCAGTTTTAATTGGTTTGGTTTGGTTCATCATGAGTGGAACACTTTAACCTACACTCTACCCTGAACACAACACAACCACCCTCATTATATCCCCACCTAACTTTCTCTCTCCTCTTTACTCTTCATTAATTTTCTTCTTCTTCTTCCTTCTTCCACACAACACCACACCATAGGCAAGTGCACCTTGCCATCAAATAAGTACCACTTTTTATTTGTCCATTAACTAGATTAGGCCATGGAGAACAACTTTAGAACTTGACATTTTGTGATTTGGAGCTTTCATTTTTCTAGATCTAGATTTTGACTATTTTTGGATTTACATGGTTTTGATCTATTTTGGTTGGATTTTTGTGGGTTTTGATGCTTCCATGTGGAAGAGAATTCAATTTTACTCAAGTTAGACCTTTAAAAATCTAGATTTGGTGTTGATTTTACCAAGATATGAAGTTTTGAACCTTAGAGTTCTTGGAGTCTTCTTCTCGGCCTGGAGAAGAAGACAGCATCCTGCGCTCTTTAGCGCAGGGTTGGATTGCGCATTTCCCCTCGGCCAACGCTCCTTAGCGCAGTGCCGACCGCGCAGCTTGGCCCTTGGCGAACTGCGCTCAACCCGAGTGCGCATGGATTCATGCGCAGTCTGCTCATGCGCAGTCTGCTCATGCGCAGTCTGCTCATGCGCAATCTATCTTTGCGCACTCCACTCATGCGTAATCTGACCCTGCGCCATCCATTCCTGCGCAACCTGATCCAGCGCAATCTATCTGCTGCGCAACTCACCCAGCGCACTTGGCACCCTGCGCAGTTGGTTCCCTGCGCAACTCACCCAGCGCACTTGGCACCCTGCGCAACTCACCCTGCGCACTTGGCACCCTGCACAGTGCATACCCTGCACAACCTACTTGTCTATGATGAATTTATTATTTCTTGATCTTGGCTCTTCTATAGCCCTATATATATTGGTATTTTATTAGATATTTTACGTCCATTTTATATCCTTACGCCTTTTGTCATGAACTTGATTTTTTTACTTAATACGTTTGGATTGACTATTGTACTTGGCATAGTATGACAAGGACCTAGCATAACACGACAGTGACCCGTAGTGGTGCACTCCTGACATGACCAACCTGACATGACAGTGACCCGTAGTGGTGCACTCCTAACAAGCACCCTGACATGATTTATCTTGATAACTTGATAGTGGCCCGTGGCAGCGCACTCCTGATTTGACTTGACTTGATAACTTGATTTGACTTGCCTTGACACCGTGGGTGTTCCTTCTTGCTTTCTTGTACAATCCACTTGTCTTGTCTTGCATCATGTCTAGGACGTGACTTCCTGGGTACCACGGCCAGGGACTCGCGCTAAATTGGATTAGGCTAATGATTAGATCAAACTAGAACATGGAGAATTCCCAGTCACAGGCAATCTCGTTATCTGGGCACTTTAATGGACTTGAAGCTTGCCGACGAGTAGAGCACATTTCCAGCACACTGTCATGTGTTGCACCCTCTAAGTCACCTAAGGGTACATTTGTCTCCCGGGCAATGTACCCACCTATAACTCTCAACCGCGAAAGGATAACTGGATAGTCTGCAGGGTTTGGGACTGGAATTCTCACTTGCATCTTGTCAGTAATTAGGTTTGTGATAACCCTAGTTAGTTAAAGTAGTAAGCCGTAGTATTTGTTTGGCCGATTGCGAATGGATGGTGTCCGGCCTTGTCTAAGTCTTGTCTAGCTCCAGTACCTGCTATCTCCTGAGCATGTTTGTTTTACTTATCTTAACGATAAATGAGTAGTGACAGTGAGCTATTCAGGCAAAAGGTTACAACTCCGGTCCTTGTATGGTTTAAGGATTGTAACCTGGCTCCCGGAATGGTTCCACGTCCCTAGTCGTTTATCGTCCTGTGTACTTTATTACTTGTACCTTCCTTTTATTCTTTATGTTCTGATATGCTGGCTTTTGTTCTTATTTGTGGCCTCCTTTGTGGCACTTGCTCTTTTTGGGGTTTGACCCAGCTGGTTTTGTGTGGCCAGATTTCGGAGCAGCTCCCGAGGATCTACCAAGCTTCCAGCCCAATGGTGACAACTAGACGAAATCCGGGCCAAGAGTGGGTTTTCCTTTTGTTTCACCCACTTATATGTAAATTTATTCTTTTGAGGCGTTTAGCCGACGAGCACCTGTTAGCTCGATGCACATTTATTTACTGTCTGCCTACGGGCTGTAAACATGATTAACAAATCCTAGGGTTGATCATGTATGACTGAACTCTTGCTAGTCCTATCATTTTGTACGACTAGCTTCATGATCATCCAATATGTAATATTTGGGACGCCTTATATATATATATATTTGATGCTCTAACATCTTGTAACTCTGTTAATTGCTTGAGATTGAGACAATAGGCTTGACCTTAAGAGACTGCTGGCTTGTAGTAAACCCTCATATCTAGACAGCCGTGACCGTATAGTTGAGATGTATTCTATTTCAATATACGTAGCTGGCTATGTCTGTCCCCGCTCTCCAGTATTCTGGTTCGGGGGCGTGACAAATGGAAAAGAGATATGATAGATAAAACAGGAAATGAGTTCCAAAATCCACAAGTCAGAGCTAAGCATAAACATCCAAGTCTCAGAAAATATATAAGATACTACAAAACTGAAATGTACTAGCTGGCTCGTAGGCCAGGCAAACCTAACTAAACTATGCTACTCAGGGTGAGCAAAGTCTAGTGGCTCTACCAACAGGCCACGGTCTAAATCTAGTCCATCAGACTCAACCCCATAGTAAGTCGGGCAATCAGCCTCTGAATCATTTGTAAAATTTGTTAATGTATCCTGTCAGAAAAATGAACAAGTACAAACACCAACAGCAGTTCCATATGAATTGAGAAATACTATAAGAGACAACAATAATGAAATACAAGACAAAAGATATAGGCGACTTGGGAACCATTTGAAAGCCGAGTTACAATCCTTGAACCAAACAAGGACCGGAGTTGTAACCCTTCTTCCAAACAGAACTTGGTCTCAAATCATGGTACAGTATAAAAGACAGATAGAGCATATGAGAAATAGAAATCATAGCATGGTGAGAAGTACAGAAAGTAAAGCTGAACTGGAATATAAGATACGCTAAATAAATGTAAAAGTGATTTGAACTATTAGAGCGATATGTGATCGGCTAGGGAAGCAAGAGATGGTTATCCACTTGGCCCGGCAATCCGCGGTGTCCTCAACGGAGAGTCATGTCGTCCAACCTGGATAACTGGTAATGGGGTGTCTGCTACACCCTATGTGAGAGGGTGGCGCTAGCAAAATATAGTTACAGGAAGGCTTTGATCACATAACCCCAAATAATTCCCCTATCCCCGAATAGTACCACGGATCCGGACATGGCACATCATGACATGGGGTTCGAGAGCAGGGGGCCAGCCCACTCCCAAATCAGTTTCTATATAAGTACAGGAACACAGAAATATCACATACTCATATACCAAGGGAGTCTAGAAATAATATCTCATGACAGGATCCGACGTATACTAGTCCGTGAACCGTCGTGTCAGGAATCAAGTAAAATACTACAACTGAATCGGATATAGTAGATATCAAGACAATGAAAACTATCAGTGAATGTACTCGCCTGTGGTCCTGAGCTGATAGGGTGAACAGACGCTCAGAGTGATCACAGACCTAAAATAAGATACTATGAGTCAAACAAGGCTTTATACTGAAAAGGAAACTAATATAAGCCATGAATGCAAGTCTAAGTCAAAATTAGGTCAATCTAGGTCAAACTGAGTCATACTAGGTCATACTAGTTCATACTAGGTCATACTAGGTCACTGGAAGTCAATCCAAGTCAAACTAGGTCAAACGGGGTCAAAAGTTGACTTACAGTTGACTTTTGGTCAAAAAATCAACTCTGCTCAACTCTGGTCAACTCTAGGTCAACCCTAGGTTAAACTAGTGTAATGTTGACTAACTGTTGACTTTCAGTCAACTGGTCAACTCTGGTTTGGTTTCGGTCAAATCTGGTCGCTTAAAGGCTACGTTAGACTCTCGGTTGACTTTGTTGACTTTTGGTCAAAAAGGTCAACCGACGTCAAAACTAGTCTATGAGCACCATATTTGATCGTTACCAACCAAAGGAATCAAGTTCTAACCCTATCTTAGACTTCTAACACAAATACCCTATTCCTAGGCAAAATTAGCTTTACCTTACCAAGGTAAATTCCGATACCTTGCCCAATCCCAAGGAAACCCCGCTAGTACTCCAAATACTAGCCTAGGCTCCTTAGGTTAGCTAGATATCAACCTATCTAAGGTTTACCTACCAAGGAAAATAGGTATCCTTGGTATCTAGGCTATGTTAGGATACGGGTATTGGTTTACCCTATTACCTAAACCATATCATATATTTACCCTCATAACTCTACCACACTCATCCACACCACTCACTCTCATGATACACTCCTATATCACACTCACAAGGCTTCCTATAGGTTTCCTATTAGTTTAGACATAGGCCAAACTATAGGTTACTAGCTACACTCTTATAGGTCTCACACACAACTCACAACTACACACACACACAAGCTAATTTATGGACTGATATTGGACTAGAGTGGACTAAAATTAAAGTGGTTTTAAGGACTAAAATGAGCTAAATGGGGACAGCATGTATAGGAAAAATCTGGACATGTTTGGGTGTCACCCCCATTTTCCGTATTTCGTATTATGCTCGTATTTGATTTTGGCACGTATTTTTATTTTCCTGGACATGTGGTCTTTTGATTCTTGTAAGCAGGTTTTAACCATGGCTTGGTTTTATTTTGTGGAGAATGTTTGGTTTGGTTTGGTTTGGTTCAACATGCATGGAACACCATAAGCCTACACTCCACCTCCATTCCACCACAACACCCTCATTATAACCCACCTACTTCTCTCTCCTCCATAATTTCTTCATTAATTTCTTCTTCTTCTTCTTCCTCCACCCACACCTATAGGCAAGTGCATCTTGCCATTAAATAAGCACCACCTTTTATTTGTTCATTAGCTAGATTAGGACATGGAGAACAACATTAGAACTTGGAATTTTGTGATTTGGAGTCTCCATTGTTCTAGATCTAAATTTTAGTTATTTTCGGAATTTCTTGGTTTTGATCTATTAAACTTTGATTTTAGCTTGTTTTGATGCTTCCATGTGGAAGAGAATTCAATTTTACTCAAGTTAGAACTTTGAAAATCTAAATTTGGTTTTGATTTGGCTAAGTTGTGAAGATTTGAACTTGGTGTTCTTGGTGTTCTTGAGAGTTCAGCCATGGTGGAGCTCTCGGCCACTGCTTTTTAGCACCTGGCCGATTGCGCACTATTCCCTGGCCTGCGCTCTTTAGTGCAAGGCCATTTGTGCACCCTGACCTGTGCTCTTTAGCGCATGGCCATTTGCGCAAGATCCTTGGCCAGTGCTTTGCGCTGCGCTGGATTGCGCTGGCGCAGGCCAGCCATGCGCAAGCCAGCCATGCGCAAAGTAACCCCTGCGCAATCGACCATTGCGCAATCCATCTCTGCGCAACCAACTCCTGCGCAGTCTACCTTCTGCGCAATCCATCTGTGCGCCATCTGCCCCTGCGCACTTGGCACCCTGCGCAGTTCACCCTACGCACTTGGCACCCTGCGCAGTATATACCCTGCACAACCTTTTGGCATGAACTTGATTTTGCTTAATATGTCTGGAATGACTATTGTACATAGCATGGTATGACAAAGAACTAGCCTAACATGACAGTGACCCGTAGTGGTGCACTCCTGACACGACCAACCTGACTTGATAGTGGCCCGTCGTGGCGCACCCCTGACAAGTACCCTGACATGATTTACCTTGATAACTTGATAGTGGCCCGTGGCGGCGCACTCTTGACTTGACTTGACTTGATAACTTGACTTGACTTGCCTTGACACCGTGGGTGTTCCTGCTTGCTTGTTTGCACAATCCACTTGTCTTGTCTTGCATCATGTCTAGGACGTGACTTCCTGGGTACCACGGCCAGGGACTCGCACTAAATTGGATTAGGCTAATTATTAGATCAAACTAGAACATGGAGAATTCCCAGTCACAGGCAATCTCGTTATCTGGGCGCTTTAATGGACTTGTAGCTTGCCGACGAGTAGAGCACATTTCCAGCACACTGTCATGTGTTGCACCCTCTAAGTCACCTAAGGGTATATCGTTTCCTGGGCGATGTACCCACCTATAACTCTCAACCCGCGGAAGGATAACTGGATGGTCTGCAGGGCTTGGGACTGGAATTTCTCACTTGCATCTTGTTAGTAATTAGGCTTGTGATAACCCTAGTTAGTTAAAGTAGTAAGCCGTAGTACTTGCTTGGCCGATTGTGAATGAATGGTGTCCAGCCTTGTCTAAGTCTTGTCTAGCCCCTGTACCTGGAACTCTTGATCATGATTGTTTTACTTATCTCCAACGATAAATGGATAGAGACAGTGAGCTATTCAGGCGAAGGGGTACAATCCCGGTCCTTGTTTGGTTTAAGGATTGTAACCTGGCTCCCGGAATGGTTCCACGTCCCTAGTCGTTTATCGTCCTGTGTACCTTACTACTTGTACTTTCTTTTATTCTTATGTTCTGATATGCTGGCTTTGTTCTTATTTGCGGCCTCCTTTGTGGCACTTGCTCTTTCTGGGGTTTGACCCAGCTGGTTTTGTGTGGCCAGATTTCGGAGCAGCTCCCGAAGATCTACCGAGCTTCCAGCCCAATGGTGACAACTAGACGGAACCCGGGCCAAGAGTGGGTTTTCCTTTTTTGTTTCACCCACTTATATGTAAATTTATTCTTTTGAGGCGTTTAGCCGACGAGCACCTGTTAGCTCGATGCACATTTACTTACTGTCTGCCTACGGGCTGTAAACATGATTAACAAATCCTAGGGTTGATCATGTATGACTGAACTCTTGCTAGTCCTATCATTTTGTACGACTAGCTTCATGATCATCCAATATGTAATATTTGGGACGCCTTATATATATATTTGATGCTCTAATATCTTGTAACTCTGTTAATTGCTTGAGATTGAGACAATAGGCTTGACCTTAAGAGACTGCTGGCTTGTAGTAAACCCTCATATCTAGACAGCCGTGACCGTATAGTTGAGATGTATTCTATTTCAATATACGTAGCTGGCTGTGTCTGCCCCCGCTCTCCAGTATTCTGGTTCTGGGGCGTGACATTGGGGCAGCAAGGATGAGTTTTAGGAGGGTGTATTGGACTGGTTCTTGACAGCCATGTATAGTGGTTTGTATGGACTGGTTTTATGTCAAAATAGGCCAGCATGTATAGGGAAAATCTGGGGACAAAAGGACAGCCATGGGGGCTTAAAATCTGGATTGTAAGAAGGGTTTTCAGGGGACATGTTGGGGCTGTCCTTGGTCAGTCCAAGGGGCTAAATGGGCAGCTATATATGGGTGTATTATGGACTGAATTTAAAGGGCTGAATGTAGGCCAAAGGGACTGGAAAATGACAGCAAGGGGGGGTTTCTGGACTGAAAGACAGTCCAAAGGACAGCCATGGATGGCAAGTTTGGGGCTGAACTGTTGGGAGAAATGACAGCCAAAGGGGATGTACAGGACTGAAATTGTGAGGGTTTTGGTGGGCTGTTCTTGACAGGAATGTGGGGTCTGAACTGTGGGGTTTAAGGGAATGTAATGACAGCCATCAAGGCTAAAACTGGGCTGTTTATGAAGTCAATATAGGACTGCACTGTGGTGGGGTTCAATGGGTGTTTCCCTCCCCTCTTTAACACTCCAAACTCTATCATAACTCTGTCACAAATACACACATACATACATTCATCTACTCTCACTCATAACATCAAACACCTATCCTTCACGCCCTCTACAAACACAAACACACACTCCCTAATCCTCTCTTGGCCGAACCTGTAGCCTCCTCCAACACCAACACAAAGCCACACACACATATCCCATAGATATATATATCCCCATATATATAAACCATATTATATATAAATACATATATATATATATATATATATATATATATATATATATATATATATATATATATATATATAGGATATTAACAATAGGATATTAACAATAGGATACATTATGATACATTGGCAAACTCATTCCTAAACACATGTAAAATCTGGAATAATATTATAACACACTAAAATTAATGCACAAACAAAATACATGTGTCCAAATAGGGGGTTTTTTCTATTAGGACACGATCCTACTCATTGGACACCTCTACAAATGTCCAAATGGACACAAATGGGCACCAAACCATGAGGGTCATTCCTATAGGTCAAAATGAATCTAATGCATGAGAGAAATGAGAGAGGAAAAGGATTTATACCTCCCGGTGATTCGATTCGATCCCGAAACGCCACCGACACGTAGAAATCCCAAACGAACACGAACAAGCTCCGAATCCTCTCAAACTTGGGGAGCTCCTTCCTTGGATTGAATGGAGAAGGAGGGATGAAGATTTGGTAAAGAAATGGGAAGATTTAGGGATGATTTGATTAGGGTTTGCTCTCAAATCAATTTAGGGAAGAACAAGAGAGAGAGTGGAAGAGTGGATAATAATTGAATGGAGGGGGTCCTATCCACTTGGTGGCCGGCCACAAGAGGGACTTTTGTCCTATTAGAAAAAGCCTAAAAGCCCCTTACACTAATCTAATAGTTAATACTAGGAAGGGCTTCTAAGTTGGGGGTAGTTTAGTCAATCCTAAAACCACTAATCCAAATTTATCTTAACCAAAAATAATTAGCCTAGTCACTAACTGAAATACTAATATGTGGGCCATGGCCAACTAGTGTGTGGGCCCGCTAAGGTCAACACTACCCCGGGTCCCCGATACAAGTCGGAATGAGTTGAAATTCGAACCCGACTCAAACAACCCCAAAATAATACAATAAATAAATAAATAATTCCAAAATAATTTTAAAGTGATAAATTACCAAAATACCCCTGTTCATGAAAATTGGGGGTGACACGATTTACGGCAAAAATCTGATCTAAACATTTTGACCCAATATATAGTTTTAACCTATTTTGAGATGTGACACACATGCCAATGGTATCCCACTCAATCAAGTTCCCATATACTATTTATTTTCAAATGGCACACAAGACCCATAATTAGACTTTTAGAGCCTATTTCGGTTCAATAAATTCTACCGGCCAAGAACTAGTACAACTAGCCATGGTTGAGCTAAGATTGGTTACAAAAACATATTATGATGAATTTAGACTGATCTTTAGAAGATTTTGTACAATCCATAATAGATTTAAACTAACAGAAGTTTGATTCCAAATTATAAAACTATTTAAATTCATTGAGATATATCTTGGTGATTTTTGATTGGTCAATCAAATCTCCACCAAATCTTACCAAACCAATTCCTAATGAATCACAACCCTTAATAAATTAAATAATTATATTTCAAACTATCCTTGGCCGGCCCTATATCTCCCTAGAATCTCCAAACCGAGCATACATCTCTCTCTTGCTTATTTTCGTACTTATTATTCCAACCACCAGAAATCCATATTTCCGACCACCTCCAACCCTTCTACCACCTTCATCTCGATCCTAAGACACTCCCCTCATATCCTAGCACCATTCGAAGAAGCCACAAACAAAGTTTGGTCGGTACAAGATGTGGAAGGCACCCGAAGTCGATCGAACTTGTGTTGAATTTATCATAGCAGGTAGGTTGACTTGTACACGAGGTTTCATATACTTTTCGATGTCCATTTCTCCTAAAACCAAAACTAACGCAAAGCCCTACGTGTCTATTTTCATCTTCAATTTGTCATCCATGTGGTTCCTTACAGTTTATTCGGGGCGTTCGTTTTTTACAGGGTATCCAAACTGAACTAATTATTTTACGGGCGAGTTTTCGGCAATTTGCGGAGCACTTCGACCTTTCAAATATTTTTGGTAGTACTCTAGACATTCTAATTCTTCTATCCCGTATACTTTGTGCCACTTGATAGAGATTCTATATTTTAATAAAATTTGTGTCCGTTGTATTGTTGTCGGATCACCGAAAAATCTGGAATCTATCTATCTTTTTGGACTCAAAATCCTAAGGAAATAGTATAGAATAATTGTTGTGTTTATTTTATCATAAAATCTATATTATAATGTATCTTACAGAAAAATTTCAGATTTATTGTTTGTTTAAAAATATTTGTTTCGGGTATGAAATTAGGAACCAAGTAAAAGACTATTGATGTACAATTAATATGAGATATCGATAACCATTTTTCTATGAATAATATACACTAAATATTATTATACAATATTTTTAACTATTTTCCATAAATAAATATGATATTTTTACGTTATTAAAATACTGCTTATTGGGTAGATTTAAAGCTATATATGTTAGATTGAGTCGGGTCGTTAATGTGACTAGTTTGGTATAGAAATATTATTGGTCTATATATGATAAGTCCTTATATGGTATGTCATAAATGTGTCATCGACTGGTGGATGTATATTCTAGGAGAACATGACGGAGTGACGAAGGATATCGCAGTTGGACCACAGTGCGCATAGTTGCAGGAGACATGCAAGTATACCTTGCCAACTTTTACAGTGTAGTTTATATGCATATTTTCTACTTTCATGTTCTTTTTTTTTCTCATAATTTTATATTCATGTTGCTTTAGCCTGATTCTAGTTTTACTTTATCTTATTTCTAGCTTACATACATGTACCTGATTTCTATTATATTTTATTACCTGTTATCTTGTTCTTCGTGTTCACATGTGCGTTGTGATAGAGTTGCCTAGTCCTATGACACTATTCCCTTGGCATGACTTGACTTGAGTATGACTTGACTGTAGAAGCATGGAAAATGACCTATGCGGCCAGAAAATCCCATGCGGCTCAGAAAACTCATGCGGCTCAGGAAGTCATGCGGCATAAGGAGCTGTGCGGCCCGAGGCATTCCATGCGGCTCAGAAGACACGTGGCCTGATAGTGCTCCCCTCCGACCCATGCTGCATTAATTGCTTTGACGGCTGACCCCTCTGAAAAGTTGACAGCTCTGACACAAAAGCAGGTAATTATGACTCTGTCATAATAATGAATCTCTAGGGAAGAGAAAAGAGATCTCTGACACAAATCCTCCGAGAGCCATAAAAATGCCACATGGCCTTGCCACGTGGGCGTTCGTATGCGGCTCACGTCTCATGCGGTTCAGAATGAGTCCTATGCGGCTCAGGTCAAGGAAGCCTCATGCGTCTCGAGCAAAGAACTTCTCATGCGGTTCAGAGTGAATCTGTCTTATGCGGCTCAGGTCAAGAAAGCCTCATACGGCTCGAACGAGGACTTCTCATGCGGTTCAAGAGGATCATGTCCATGCGGCTCAGGCGGATATGTACCTATACGGCCCACAAGGATTACTCCCTTGTGGTTCGAGGGCTCAAGTGAGGGCCACTGCCCAGGCAGCCCTAACACGTGGGCTTAATCATATGTGGCTCAAATTCATATGCGGCTCACTCGTCATGCGGTCCAGACCCCCCAGCAGCTCCTAGGACACGTGTCCTAAACCGTTTAATTCCTCAGATTTGCTGCCATTAAAGATTGGGTCAAATCCCAATAATCTGGGACACATGGCAGGATAATAAATTTAATTGTCAGAAGATCATTATAAGGAAGATTTATTCCAATCAGCATTAATTCCTAATGGGATTTGGTGTAATCTACACCTAAAGGCTCGGATTCGTCACAATCAAAGCTGAACGGCCTGGATTGACCAATCTATGGGCCGCCGCCATCTCCAAGAGCTAATCATTGGCAACCCTAATGATCACATCCCACTATTATAAATAGCAAGGTGCCATTCCCTTGTAAAAAAAATATATACAACAACAGAGAGAAATACGTATATACAGAGAGACTTCCCCCCATAGTCAGAGAGAGAATACACAGAGAGAGAGAGAGAAGCCAGAAGAGCAACAGAGGAGCAAGAAGAGCATTTCTTCATCAACGCCAACCATCTTTTCACAGGAGCCAAGGCTGCATACCGATCGTCCAAGGAGTAAGGCAGGGCTGCCGTCGCCTTCCCGAGCCTCTATCGTCACCCCCCAGAATCTAAAATAAACAATTGTACTTAGACTGCGGTACCTAGGTTTTCGTCCCTAGGCTTTCTTTGTACAAGCGAGTTTGTAACGTGAAGTAAAAGCCCGGTCCTCCGATAATTGTTCTGTTCTTTTATATTTCATGGCAAACACGATAGCGACTCTGCTGGGGACTAACTTCTCCACGGCTGAGGAGTTGGTGACGCAATCGGATGCAGCCAAACTTGGCTCCACGTAACAAAAGATGGTCGTCCGCTTCGACCAACAGGCGTTTGAAGAGATGCTCTCCGAAGGAAGCGCTGGCCCGGTCCAGAAACGCACCCGCAGCACGAAGGCTCGCAAAGAGTGGAGGCCAAAATCATTTGCTCCTCCCCAAGCCCTCGATGGGATATCCTCTGTTGCTCAAGACGGCGAGAAGGACTCTCCTGCGGCCCCACTTCAGACTGTAGACAACTATGCTGTCCCCAAGTCCGGCAGAAGAAAACACTATGATGCTGGACTTGCAGGGGCAAAGAGGAACTCAATGAGATCCGAGCCGCATAAGGGTATTAGCCGCAGGAAGAAAGCTCATGCGGCTACATCCGCCAGCCGCATGGAGAAAACTCATGCGGCCAAATCTGTCAGCCGCATAGCTTATGCGGCTACAGTTGCCGACCACATGGATAAAACTCAGGCGGCTAAGAAAGTCAATCGCTTGCAGAAAACCCATACGGCCACAATTGCCAACCGCATGCGGCCAGCCTGCACGGTCGTGACTCCTAGCCGCATAAAAATAACTCATCCAATGGCAGAAGACAACCGCATGCAGACAGCCTGCACGGTACCCAATTCGAGCCGCATAGCGTACGTTCCATGCTTCTCTCGATCAGTCTTTGACCGTCTCTCATGCGGTCCTGACTCTGATGGTTCTCTGGATGATAAGCCAGACTCTGTGATATTCAACTTGGACTCCTCCTATTACGCACCCGCAAGTGCCAAAAGGAGGAAGTCTAGGGCAGCGCGGGCTCACCAAGCCCAGTCAGCTGTTCCAACCTCTAACTATCGGGGTGTCCCGTTGATTATCACACGGGCCTCTGATGGGAAGTTGTATAAAACCGCTCGAGTCCAGCCCCCGACGACAAAAGGACAAAGCGGTTCCTCTGACCTGCGTGAGGCGATCCTCCACAAGCGCAAGAAAAGAGATGGAGCCTCGACGTGCAAAGAGTCCTCGATTGGACATCACTGCACCCAAATTATCGTCAACTGCTGTTGCAACAGCGCGGCAGCGACGGAGGATCGGCCGTCCGTCTTCCAAAAGCTACAGCATCCGAGCTCAGAAGATGAGGCACCTCTTGTTGTCTCCTACAATTCCGCTCAGAAGGTCCCCGCCGAAGGGAGAGGGAAAAAGACAAGTATATTCATTCCTAAGATATCAACCACTACAGCTAAGAAACTATCATCTAAACGGTTGTCCTCTACTGGTGTATTCCAACACACCCGTTCAAAGACGAAACCTGCCACAATGGGAAATTCATCATCCACATCGCTGGGGGTTGTGGGAACTGGGGGTAGCACTCCTCCGAACATGCACAATAACCCGATGTTTCAAGAAGCCGAGCCCGGGGAAACCACTCTCCCATCAGGTACAACAGACGCTGATGTCCCCGAGGATATCCATGGCTCTCAAGACGAGGCAAGCTCCGAGGCTGGGGATACCGTTCCCTCCGAGTCCGAACCCGAAGAGAACATTCCCACCTACCCCGACGACTTCTCGGTGCATGGGTATGACTCGGAGGGCACATCCTCCACCGTCCTTCCATCCCTCCTTATGTAAGGACGATTTTTATGACAGACAGCAATCAAGGCGGTTCCAATGATCGCCAGCACATCGACAATCTCGAAGCCATATTACTTGCTTTGGTCAAGTCTGTAGACGAGATTAAAGTGGCCCTGCCCACTCTACAAGGAGGAACGCCTGGTCAAACAAGCACGGGCCCCGCGGTCAATATAGATTCAAACTCAGCGGCACCAAACCCGGGCAATAATCCTCCCGAAATAACAGCCCCTACCGCGACAGATGAGACCCGAGAAGTAAGGAGAGAGGTCCAGGAGCTCCGAGCCATGTTCCATGCCCAAGAAAACGCACAAGATCTCAGAATACGGCAACCATACCCTGCTGAATGGAGGGATGTTCCATTCCCACCAAGATATAAGCCGTTCAATATCAACCCGTATGATGGCAAAACCTCAGCAAGTCGGTACATCACTTACTTCGAGGTCACCACCGACCATCTTCCCCATGATGATGCTATCCTCACACGGTTATTCATTGGGGCGTTGGAAGGAGTCGCCTTTGATTGGTACCGCAATCTACCGGACAACTGCATCCACTCCTTCACTGGCTTCAAACGCTTGTTCTTGGAGAGATTCTATGAGGTAGGGCAGGATGTCACAATGTCCACTCTCATGGACGTCGTCCAAGGGGAGAAGGAGTTGACAAGAAACTACATCGAGCGGTTCCGCCAGACCGCCATGAAGCTGCCTTCCAGAAATCCAGATTCCTCTTTGATTGAAATTTGCCAAAAAAGACTGCTTCCAACGATCAGTCTCTGGATGGGCGAAAGTCAATTCAAAGATTGGAAGGCGTTCATCATCAGCACCACAAGCACCGAAGAACGACTGAAGAAGGCTTGCCAACTGGGATTGCACATCTCAGAAGGAGAAAACAAGGGCAAGCGTCCCAACAACGATAATGGGGGTAACCCCTCCAATAATCGGGACAGCAAGGGAAAGCAGGCTATGGTGGCCGACACGGCCCAGAAGCCCGAGTCACAACCAGCAGACAAACAATGGCCTCAAATCACTTACTCTTTCAAAGACGGCCACGTCAAGCCTATCTTGGACATGCTCATACAAGGAGATAGAATTCAGCTTCCTCCACCAAGACGGAAGCCTCGGCCGGCTGATCTGGAGAACCCAAAGTTCTGCTATTACCACCGTTATGTACACCACGCTACACACGACTGCTACCAACTAAAATGGTACATCCAAAGCCTCATCGATTCGTACGCTCTGGCCATCGACTTCGAAGAGGTAACCGTAGCAGCCAATATGGTGTCCGTACAATTTGGCAGCTTCCTTCCGACGGAGACTCAAGACGGGGTAACCCCTGACCCTCTGGCAACGATGGAGATTACCAATCTTCTACGTCCCTGAGAACAGGCTGCGGGTCTAGTACCTCTCACCACCTCACGAGGAGAGGTCATGTGGGTCCATCCAGACTTGGTGTCAGAAGTAACTCGGCCTACACCATCTCCCACCAACAGAAAGAAGAGTGGAAAAATCAGGACCTGCCACACAATCTCAGCAGACAACGAGGAAGCTACAGCCGTCGTCACGCGGTCCGGAGCGCAATCCCAACCTGTGGTTGACTATCCAGCTGAAAATCATCAACCCACTACAACTGATGCTCCGGGACCGGCTCAGCCTTCGACGACCGACAAGCCTAGGCCGTAGGAGACTCGCTTCGACAAACCTCTCCGAAAAGATGCAGCCCAAGGGCTAGAGAGGCCCTACAACTTTGACATCTTAGCACAATTGGCTAACACACCGGCCAAATTATCACTGTACAAACTCCTAAGGCTCTCCAAGGACGTTCGTATTGCATTGAGCGAAGCACTCCAAAATGCCGATGCCTATCTGGCTCAATCCAACCTCACCGGGGAGGACTCACCCGTGGATCTCCAAGACAGTGCCTGCACGGGAGCAATGCCCAATATCGTCTTCACTCCGCAGGACATGCTCATCAAAACCAACCTACATGACCGCCCGCTATACTATACGGGATACATCGGCGACGTGAAGGTGGATCGGATGCACATTGATCCTGGCTCTTCCATAAGCATCATCCCGAAGGGCCTGCTACATCAACTCCGCATCCCAATGCATCGCCTGACACCTACAAGCACCGCCATCAGCGGTTTCAATTCGGGCAGGAGCTACCCTGTTGGGAAGATTCGTCTGAAGTGTCAAATTGGCGACCTCCAATCCGAAGTCACCTGCTACGTCATAGATGCAGACACTTCTTACAACATCCTCTTGGGGCGTCCATGGATTCACGATTATATGATCGTACCTTCCACGCTACACCAGTGCTTCAATTATGTCGACAAACACGGCTTCGTGAAGACAGAATTTGCTGATATCGATTCCTTCAAAGGGGTCGAATCCTACTACTCGGACTCCTGCTTATACGAGAAGTCGAAAAGGCACCTTGATGAAGGAGACGTACAAGCTCATACCGAGACAGCCACGAGATCAGAAGGACCTCTGACGATCCACCTCCAAGCTCGCAAACCAGACAAGTCCGCACCCCTTACCGCCACTCTGCGGAAGGACGCAATCAGCCTCTCAGCGCAGGAGGAGCAAATGATAATCCGGCTGCCAAGGTCTGGCCAGGTGCCGAGACCCACAACGGAGCCACTGACAATCAGGCTACCAAGAGTCAGCCAACCACAAGCAGGGAAGCTCAACCCCTCGGACAGGCCCATGACGATACGCCTTCCCAGGAAGGGTCGTCACCCCGATGCAAGGTCTGACACTTCTAGCGAACCAGCCACTCCTCGCCCCACATCAAATGCCAAACTGGGGGTCCGCTAGTCTGCCAACAACTCCACGCTCTGCTCCATCAACTGAACCACTGACAATCAAGCTTCCTAGGTCATCCTCTCAGTCTTCGTTCACACAGGAGGTAGCCGAAGAGGAACCGGAGCTAGCCAAGTACGTGGCTGCCCACACTGATGTCCCCTCCGCTGATGATGTAATCCCCCTAGAAAAGATACCTTACTTTATCAATAAAGGGTTATCTTTGAACTAAACCGAACTTAATAAGCTATGTACCATGTACGCTATGGAACACGGTATAGGCACTCACCTACACACACAAGTGGCAAATGTGTACACCGCGATGCAGCTTACTCCAGTAGAAGACGCTTATCGAATATTCGAGGGAGGAGATCATCCGATCATCTTCGGCCGGACGAACAACCTACATCCCCTCACCATAGAAGAAGCCGACCTCGGGTCAGATGCCGGGAGACTGCCTCTGTATCTCTATAGCCCTCAATCCAAATATCTCATGCAGAAACAGGGGTATGATCTGGAGACGACGCCGGGAATTAACTACGGCACTGGGCGACAATTATCTTTGAAGCCGCCAGTCCCGGCGGGCAAACCACGGAACTACTATAACAAAACTCGATGCGGGTTAGGGTATGTAACGCCTACTACGACCCCTGAAAGTTCAGATGAAGAATGCGACTGGCAGTCACATTCAACCAGATCACTAACTTCCGACTCAGATACCAGCATCGGAGATGTGTTCAGACAAGTCATGTCAGTCAACATGGCATTCGTCGACGCTTACGAGGAAGACGAAGACATCCCCGAAATCCTCGAGCTAGAGCCATGGGCCCAGCAATTAGACGCACAATGGGAAAAGCGGTTCGAACTGAGAGAACCTTCTACTGAAGATGAGGTCATACAAGTGGATCTCGGCAGCGAATCTTCTCCAAAATCGATTTTTTTCAGTAAAAGCCTAACTGACGAAGAACGGGAGTCGCTGTTAGAACTTGTCAGAGATTACATTGATGTGTTCGCCTGGAGCTATGAAGAAATGCCAGGGTTAAATCCTGACATCGTCCTTCACAAACTCAACATTCGACCAGATGCGAAGCCGGTCAAGCAACAACAGCAACGCTTCCGTCCAGGCATCATGGACGCGATCGAAGCCAAAGTCAACAAACTGATAGCCAGCGGCTTCATTCGTGAGGAGCAACATCCCGATTGGGTCGCCAATATAGTACCTGTCCTCAAGAAGAATGGAAAGATTCGAATCTGCATCGACTTCCGCAACCTGAACGAGGTGTGCCCCAAAGATGAATTCCCCCTTCCTATTACAGACATCATGATCGACAATACCCGCGGCTTCGAACGCATGTCATTCATGGATGGCTTCTCGGGGTACAACCAAATCAAAATGTCTCCTGATGACGAAAAGCATACTTCATTCCGAACACCAATTGGCACGTATTGCTACACAGTCATGCCTTTCGGATTGAAGAATGCCGGCGCCACATATCAAAGAGCCATGAGCATCATCTTCAGAGACTACTTACGCAAGACAGTGGAGTGCTACGTTGACGATATAGCCGTTAAGAGCCGTAGCAAAGGAGACCATCTGTAGGATCTGAGGACGGTATTCGACCTAATACGAGCGCACAATTTGAAAATGAACCCTACGAAGTCCTTTCTGGGCGTATCCAGCGGAAAGTTCTTAGGCTTCATCATCACTGCAAAGGGTATCCATGTAGACCCTGAGAAGACAAAAGCAATCATGGAGATGGGTCCCCCGAGAAATCTCCGCGAACTAAGAGGCCTTCAAGGGAGGCTAGCTTATATCAGAAGATTCATTTCCAACCTCTCCGGACGATGCCGACCATTCACGCACCTCATGAAGAAAGGAGTCTCATTCGTATGGGACAAGGAATGCCAGCAGGCTTTCGACAGCATCAAAGAATATTTGTCAAATCCTCCAGTTTTGGTGGCCCCGGTTCCTGAAAAACCATTCCTGCTCTATGTACGAGCAATGGAACACTTCCTTGGGGCTCTGCTGGCACAGAACAACGACGCAGGCCATGAGCGGGCCATATATTACCTCAGCCGAATGATGATTGGGCCAGAGCACCGATACACCGCTGTGGAGAAGGAATGCCTCGCCCTGGTGTTCGCCATTCAGAAAATGTGGCATTATGTCACCGGACAAACGATACATGTGATCTCACGAGTCAACCCTCTCAGGGTCCTCATGACTAAACCAGGGGCACTCAGCTCTCGACTCGCCACATGGGCAATATTGCTGTCCCCTTATCATATGATCTTCGTCCCCCAAAAGGCAGTCAAAGGTCAAGTCATGGCTGACTTTTTAGCAGCCCACCCAGGCTCAGAGTCCTCCAGAATATATGAAGAGATCCCAGACGAGGTCGCTAACTCGCATGCAACCTCTCACGAGGCTATATGGCGAATGTTCTTTGACGGTGCTTCAAGGACCGGACCTAAAGGTAATATAGTCATCGGAGTCGGGGTAGTGCTGATCTCCCCTTCCGGATTGGTGATTAACCGCGCTTATTCCCTCACCGAGCCCTGCTCTAACAATGTGGCCGAGTACAACGCTCTGGTCATTGGCCTCCAACTTGCAAGAGAGGTGGGGGTAGAATACTTTAAAGCATACGGCGGTTCCCAACTAATCGTCAATCAGATCCGGGGCTCGTACGAAGTCCGCCACGAAGACACGATTCTTTATCACCAAATAGCGATCGATATCATCTCATCATTTGAGGGGTTCTTCATCGAGCACGTCCCCAGACTCCGAAATATTGAAGCCGATGCCCTAGCCGATCTGGCCGCTTCCCTAGCAGTCCCAAATTATGATCGCCAATCAGTGGATGTGATAGGCCACGAACTAGTCTGTCCCAAGAACAATGTGCAATTCGTGGCGAGTTATTCCGCCCAGACGATCGATGATGCCCCAGACTGGAGACAACCATTCATCGACTTCGTCGTCTACGACATCCTGCCCGAGAACCCAAAGGAAGCCACTTCCATCAGACGACGTTCTCTTAGATTCTTCTACGATACAGAGACAAAAATGCTGTATCGCCACTCCTACGACGGATTACTTCTTCGGTGTCTGTCAAATACAGAAGCCAAAGAAGCCGTACGAGAAGCTCACGACGGTGTCTGCGGAGCCCACCAGCCCGGCCCAAAACTGCAAGACCGCCTTCGCCTAATGTGCTACTATTGGCCCACGATGGTGGCAGATGCGATAGATTATGCTAGAAAATGTAACGCCCCAGTCCCAAAATACGTAGGACTAGAACGCAATCATGCCAGCTGTATACATACGAAGTATATGGACCCTCGTATATATACATAAGCTGTAAATGCAGTAACCAAGGTACTAAATCTCATCCAAAAAAGATAAATATGATATAAAAGTAACTTTGAATTTGTCATGTACACCATAGTTGGGCGGAGACAAAGTCCACTACCAACCAAATTAAATATGGAAAAAAATATACAAGGAAAGAATTTAGCAAGCGAGAGCAATGGTGAGTCCAAGAGCAATCACCACGAAGGAAGGAATGGCCTTAGCTAGAGCACCTGCAAGAAATCACGAAGCACACACCTGGCGAGATAACCAGGTCCTCAGAGGGACGTAACAAGATACATCAACATGCCATATAACTGAATATATATACTATGTCATAACTCATAAGTAAAGTAAATGGTCACACTCGTAACAAGTTCCAATACCTCATCATCGAAACAGTGGACTACCCCTACAACCAAACAAGGACAAGGGGTAGTACACTATACCACGATGCGATAATGTCCTAAGCTACTAATGGAACGGGGTGATATGACATTGACGAGGGTTACCTAACCATCTAATGTGTTTATGCAGTAAGAACAAACCTTCAACGCATGAGCCCTGGCTGTAAATAGGATCGGCATAGTTCCCATATAGGGCACCAGGGGCCTACGTCCATAACGCTCGGGAAGCGTCAGAGGGCACCATGTGCAAGGGGCTACGTCCATAACGCTCTGGATAACGTCAGAGGACACCTGGAGCCTGCGTCTCCGGCGGAGCGCACAGGTAATGAGGGAAGTGCATAGAAGCCCATACGTCAGGTAATGTTCTCCCCACCCAATGTACCTGTCATGTCGCATCCATGACCATGTACCTCTACTAACTGCTAAGTCTCCTAACACGCCTCTACTAGCAGTTAGTCCTAACGCATGCGTATGGGGGATCAGCCCACACGCAAGAACCTCTACATGATACTCATCTCACACATCCTCGTGGTACAACTGTGTCAAGGTATATGCAATACACCACAACGGTAGTCCCTTAACTCTAGGTCAACATGCAATCAAAGGATACTAACAAAGTAAATTATTAATCACTGAACAGGCAGTAAATCAGGAACTGTAAGAACCAGAAATAAAGAACAGTGATATATAAAATAATGCAGACTGAATATAAACAGTTTAATGGCAAGGTATCTTGCCTGCGGTACGAGAAAGGCAAATCCAAGAGTAGCAAGTGTCAGCACCCAAAACTCACAAATCACAGATGACTCCAGTCGCTGAAACAAACATCAAAAATGATCTCGGTGAATAAGATATACCTAGGAAACGCCTGTCCAAAAGTCAAATTCTGGAACAGGGGCAAAATCGTAATTTCGGGTCAAAACGATGTCCGCCGTTGGACCCGCTTTGCACCGAAATGTGCGCCAGAACCTACGGTCTCTAAAGTCGTCAAACTATATGTCTACGAATTTGTTTTGATGAGACGAACCCAACGGTATGTCCAATTTTGGATTCCGGTGGGCCGTGCACAAAATTGCCCGTTGAGAGGGATTGTGGGCCCGCCAAAATAGCGTCCCTACCAACGGTCTCAGATTTGGACTAAACTTGGCATACAGGACCAGAAAAATATTTCGAGTCCAATGGCGCAAGTTTCGTCGCGATTGGATGAGTGTGCACAAAATAGTTGGGAAATTTCGAAAAGCCCGATACGCAAAAATTCGACGGATACGGACCAAATTCGTTGCGCACACGCAACCAATTTGAATCCCGTCACTTCTCGCACGTCCACAAATTCGATACGGACTTTTCGGTATTCTCGGTTTGCGACGGGGTCGCCCGGTTTGTCGGAACGTATCTCGTACGGGGTTTTTAGTGTTTTTTGAAAACTGATTTTTCGAGATATTTAATTTAATTAAAAACTGAAATTTATTGCTGAAATAAATAAAACTATTTGAATGGATGAAAGAGGGTCACGTGGGCTATCTACACGAATTTACGGATCTACAATCGGATTAGAATTGAAGGAGAAATCGATTGAGAGAGTGTGATACCTTAAAGTGGGAATCTGTTGTTGTTGTTGTTGTTGTGCCGACCGGAAGACGGGACTGATGTCGTTCCGGCGAGGTTGGACATGCACGCCGAGAAGAGGGAGGAGGATGGAGGAGAGAGGAGGAAGAAAGTGGAGGAGAAATTAGGTTTTGGATTTTCCTTTAAACATATACATACTCGTGTGTGTATATATATGTAAAGGAAAAATAAAAATAAAAAAATGGTTCGGCCACAAACCTATATGCTGCTGCTAATAATGTAAAGGGGGTGGCGCCTAGTATTGCTGCTAGCTTGGAACAAAGTGGGCGGCCAACCCAATTGGTATTTTTTTAATATTTTTTTTTTTTTTTTTTCTTTATCTAAACTTAACTAAACTTTAATATCTATATATCTATATAAATATATATATATATATATATATTTTTTTTTTATATCTATATAAATATATATATATATATATATATATGTATATATTCATAAATACACAAAAAAATCTATTTAAATTCAAATACCATTTAAAAGTCAACTATTCAATTATTTAATATATTTGAGCATATCTACATATATATATAAATTCAATCCTTAATAGATCAACTCAAAATAAAAATAGTATTTAAATAGAAAAACATGGTTATTAAATCTCCACAAATTTTTAATAAAAGTTTAATATTATCTACTATATATATAATGCATCTAAAATATATTTTTACATATATACGCAAATTTAAATTGCCATAAAAGGCAACAATAGTAATATCACATAATATCCATTAATATCAACAATAATAAAATGTCTATTTAATTTTCACAAAATAATTTTAAGTCTAATAAAATAATAAAAATAATAAAAAAATAGGGGTTTTACAGAAAATGCAAAGCCTGCCAAGTCCACGTGGACTTCATTCACCAACCATCCGAATTTCTACATCCGACGGTGGCGTCCTGGCCATTCGAAGCATGGGGAAGGGATATCATTGGTCCAATCACCCCACCTTCCTCCAGAGGACATCGCTTCATACTTGCGATCACTGATTACTTCTCCAAATGGGCGAAAGCTGTCCCACTCGCAGAAGTCAAGACTTCAAACGTGATCAGCTTCCTTAAGCATCACGTCATCTACCGCTTTGGACTGCCCCGAAGGATCATCCATGATAATGGTCCGCAGTTTGCAAGTCACGCATTCTATCGGTTTTGCGATAAACACCGTATTCAGAATATCGCTTCGACGCCGTACAACCCGGCAGCAAACGGGTTAGCAGAGGCATTCAACAAAACAATCATCAAACTCCTTAAGAAGTTTGTCTCCTCCAACAAACGCGACTGGAACGAGAAACTCGGCGAATGCTTATTGGCTTATCGCACCACAGTTCGAACAGCCACTGGGAATACGCCATTCTCCCTAGTGTACGGGAGTGAGGCAGTTCTCCCATTAGAGACTCAAATACCCTCACTCCGCGTCGCCTTCACTTATCAATTAACGACGAATGACAACTACCGACGTCGACTGCAAGAGTTAGAGGCCTTAGATGAAAAGCGCCTCCTAGCTCAGCAAAGGATCGAGCTGTACCAAGCACGCATCTCAGGAGCCTTCAACAAGAAGGTCAAAATCAGAACATTCCAAGTGGGCGATCTTGTTCTGGCAGTCCAGAGACCAATGGTCATGACTCACAAGACCGCCGGCAAGTTCCAGCCAAAATGGGAAGGCCCATTTATCATAGAGACAATATTCTCCAACGGTGCTTACCGCCTCGCTAAGCAAAATGGAGACTTGCTCATGTTGCCCGTCAACGGCAAGTTCCTAAAGAAATATTATGTCTAAACGATATTCTCCAGATTTTCGAGTCACGTACCCGCTGGTACCGCTGAACTCACCCTCACAATTCTCCAGATTTTCGAGTCACGTACCCGCTGGTACCGCTGAACTCAACCTCACAATTTTCCAGATTTTTGAGTCACGTACCCGCTGGTACCGCTGAACTCACACTCACCATCACAACATTCCAGATTTTTGAGTCACGTACCCGCTGGTACCACTGAACTCACCCCATAAAATCCTAGATTATCGAGTCACGTACCCGCTGGTACCAATGAACTCACCCCATAAATTTCCAGATTTTCGAGTCATGTATCCGCTGATACCACTGAACTCACCCTCATAGTTTGTTAGATTTTCGATTCACGTACCCGCTGGTACCGCTAAACTCATATCCTCCATATCCCCGATCATCGAGTCATGTACCCGCTGGTGCCGCTGAACTCACACATCTACAATATTCCAAATTATCGAGTCATGTACCCGCTGGTGCCTCTGAACTCACATCCCGGTCACTCTTTCAGATAGAAAGTTATGTATGATCATACCTCTAAACTTTCTTCTTGAAGGAGATCCTCCCTCATGATCTAACACCCGCACTCCCACTGCACAAAAAAGGTAATCGATCCACAAATTTCCAAAACGGCCATGTCCTCATTACCTCTGAGTCGTTCCACTTCCGCCAAAAATAAATCACCCCTCACACAGAATTTCTATATCCTCATTACCTCTGAGTTATTCTATGTACCCTCCGTCAAAGAAACCCTCATGCTCACCATGTCCTCAGTACCTCTGAGTCAGTATGATTGGTTCCTTTCTTTTAAACTTGTTGTCCGTATCCAAAACCAGGGTACGTTAGGGACAATGGGTCCACGTAAAATGTCCCAATAAGAGAATTATTACAAAGCAAAAGAGTGAAGCAAATATATATTCCATTCATTCAGAAATCGGTTACATCCATACGATTGCAAGCAAGTCAAAAGAGTTTTTCATGAAGACAAGAAGAAAGGCGAAACAAAAACAAAGACTACAGACAGACATCCACGAGAAGCCCCTACATCTTAGTTACATGAGCGCATATACCATTCCCTCAACTATCTCACATATGAAGGATGCAAGTGAAGAGCGTCCTCGTCCAGAATAGGAGAAAAAGGGTTCCCAGCGCTGTCACCCTCAACAGTCTCGATATTTGGAGGGCTGCCGTTCTCCTCAGGCGCAGGTTCTTCTTTCTTCACTTCCTCTTTAACAGAGGGAGATCCCTGGCTGATGACAAGAGGCTGCGGCTCCTCTGACGCCGCAGTCTCAACATTCGGTGGAGATACTGCGAGAATCAAAAACGAAGAAAATGAAAACAGTCAGAAATGTTCATGCGGCTCGTTCTAGACAAGTCTCATGTGGCTCAGACATGGGGTATATCCTCATGCGGCTCAGTCAAGGGACGTGTATGCGGACCATGTAGTTTGAGAAATTCATGTCAAAGTCGTGTACATGAAGCATGCAAGCAGGCCCTGCTAGGGTTTCAAATCGACTACCAAATCCTTACCTTCGATGGCAATATGAACGTCAAGACGAACGAGGGGCACGACAGTCGAGGACAAAGTCGACTTCTTACTCCTCGCCGCAGCCTTCTTCACAGCCTTAGAAGCCCTGGGTGCCATTGTTGTCTGATGATCAAAGGAAGAAAACACGACAAGAATCTGAGTCAAGAATAGTCTAAGAGAGAAGACCGTCCAAATGCCCTTCTATTTATAGACAGAGAACTGTGGACCGACGCCTCGTATAAACGCGATCGACTCTTCGGCTATCGAGCCAAACCAGCCATTTAAAGACTGAGCTCTTGGGATCCTGTCCCAAAAAGATCTACACGTATGGCATAATGACGTGGCAAAGAGCCTATGCGGTTCAAATGGCCATGCGGCTGAAAGCAACTATGCGACTCAGATAGTCATGAGGCAGAAATGTCTATGCGGCTGGACCATCCATGTGGCTAAGACGCCCTTGCGGCAGAACTTTCCATGCGGCCAAGATATCCACGCGGCCAGGACTTTATATGCGGCCAGAAGAATATATGGCCATGCTTCTTATTCAAAGTATTTCAATTTTACAAATTAAAAACTTTGAAGGGGGTCTTGTAGAAGCATGGAAAATGACCTATGCGGCCAGAAAACCCCATGCGGCTCAGAAAACTCATGCGGCTCAGGAAGTCATGTGGCATAAGGAGCTATGCGGCTCGAGGCATTCCATGCGGCTCAGAAGACACGTGGCCTGATAGTGCTCCCCTCCGACCCATGCTGTATTAATTGCTTTGACGGCTGACCCCTCTGAAAAGTTGACAGCCCTGACACAAAAGCAGGTAATTATGACTCTGTCATAATGATGAATCTCTAGGGAAGAGAAAAGAGATCTCTGACACAAATCCTCCGAGAACCATAAAAATACCACGTGGCCTTGCTACGTGGGCGTTCGTATGCGGCTCATGTCTCATGCGGTTCAGAATGAGTCCTATGCGGCTCAGGTCAAGGAAGCCTCATGCGGCTCGAGCAAAGAACTTCTCATGCAGTTCAGAATGAATCTGTCTTATGCGGCTCAGGTCAAGAAAGCCTCATGCGGCTCGAACGAGGACTTCTTATGCGGTTCAAGAGGATCATGTCCATGAGGCTCAGGCGGATATGTACCTATGCGGCCCACAAGGATTACTCCCTTGTGGTTCGAGGGCTCAAGTGAGGGCCACTGCCCAGGCAGCCCTAACACGTGGGCTTAATCATATGCGGCTCAAATTAATATGCGGCTCACTCGTCATGCGGTCCAGACCCCCCAGCAGCTCCTAGGACACGTGTCCTAAACCGATTAATTCCTCAGATTTGCTGCCATTAAAGATTGGGTCAAATCCCAATAATCTGGGACACGTGGCAGGAGAATAAATTTAATTGTCAGAAGATCATTATAAAGAAGATTTATTCCAATCAGCATTAATTGCTAATGGGATTTGGTGTAATCTACACCTAAAGACTCGGATTCGTCACAATCAAAACTGAACGGCCTGGATAGACCAATCTATAGGCCGCCGCCATCTCCAAGAGCTAATCATTGGCAACCCTAATGATCACATCCCACTACTATAAATAGCAAGGTACCATTCTCTTGTAAAAAAATATATACAACAACAGAGAGAAATACGTATATACAGAGAGACTTCCCCCCATAGTCAGAGAGAGAATACACACAGAGAGAAAGAGAAGCCAGAAGAGCAACAGAGAAGCAAGAAGAGCATTTCTTCATCAACGCCAACCATCTTTTCACAGGAGCCAAGGATGCATACCGATCGTCCAAGGAGTAAGGCAGGGCTGCCGTCGCCTTCCCGAGCCTCTATCGTCACCCTCCAGAATCTAAAATAAACAATTGTACTTAGACTGCTGTACCTAGGTTTTCGTCCCTAGGCTTTCTTTGTACAAGCGAGTTTGTAACGTGAAGTAAAAGTCCGGTCCTCCGATAATTGTTCTGTTCTTTTATATTTCATGGCAAACATTGACTTGAGATATTTTATAGAATTGGACCACTTGCCTTGGCTACATTCGACATGATCGACTTGACCTTGTATTCATTTAGGAGAGGAGAATTATACTAGTATTGGCTACCTTAACAATTCTAGATTGAGAGTCGTTTACCTTGGACTACAATTGAGAGTATAGATTGTAAGTGTTTGCCTTGACTATAGTCTATATAATTGACTTGACTTACTTGTTAGCCATGTCTAATATTACGCTTCTTTATGGCATGCCACTGTCTTAGTATTTTTGTGTCTTAGCTATTCCTTTGTGTCTATTTTCTTATCTTTTTATGCATGTTATTTACTGTTACATTCGGCATGTTATTACGTATCTTGATATGTTCCCTAAGGACCTGATGATCTCTCCAGGTTTTGCTGAGCTGCTAAAATAGAAGGGTACTTGGTGATTATTTCTCTAGGATGTCAGGTATATTTAGTTGATACTGTCATCATATTCTTTTTTATTTTATATTTTTGTCCTAAATTGAATTATGCTGCTATTATAGTCTAGTACTTTACAAGCTTCATTTTTCTTCTAGTTTGTTCATGATATATGTGTTATTGGGGATCCACTCTGAAACATTTATCTATTCTTGAATTACTGTATTATGGTATGATCAACTAATGTGCACTTGGTTCTCTATTCATGTTACTATTTTATGGATTGGGATATAGTTGGACTTGATATTTATAATTAGACTGGACCTATGGACAGTTTATACACATTCGAGTAGGGCTAGAGTCTACTTGATACGTAGCTGACATGTTTACGTATCATGATCCTATGTATTTTGGGACTCGAACATTACAGCCAGTGGCCTTCTGTCACGACCTGCACCTGGATATTCGGGCACGAGTACATGGGCCACGCCTAGCCTACACCGCAGTATCGACGGTAGAACACTGTCAAGTACCCAATAAATATCTACAACATCTAGATGATCTATAACGACAATATGTACTCCAATCACATGCATCTAAGAAGATATGAATAAGAAGAGATAACAATATCACTAGAACAACTAGAATCTACAAAAAGATCATAAGAGACAAGAATGTATCGGAGACAAGCAATAACAAACTAAAACAACTACCAGGCCTGGAATTCCTGGGAGACAACTCACGGTAAAAGAATATCGAGATCCGCCTCAGCTAGCATCATCATGTAGTCCAATAATAAGGGGCATAACAATTTCTAAAATTTTGTCAACGTATCCAGTCAGGATGGGAACGAGTACAAAAACTAACAACAGTTCCAAATAAATTGACAAATACTATAAGAGACAATTATAATGGAATATAAGATAAAATATCAAGACTGGAAATAAGCAGTATATGTAAAACTAGATATCATGTCAAGGTATGAAATACTGGATTGTAAAATAGTACAGGAATATCTGATGTACAATGTAAATATAAATAGTACCTTGAGATATTATAGCGTTATGTGATCGGCTTAGGACTGGATTAGGCTGTTTCATTTGACCGGCTATCACAGAAAATGTATATGGAGGGTCAAGCCTGACAACATGGAAAGCGAGGACAAGAAGTATCAGGTCAGGCTACACCCTACGTGCAATGAGGGTGGAGCCAGCACGAGAATAGTTACAGGATGGCTATTGATCACATAAGCTCTAATAACTCCCCATCTCCGAATAGTATAATAGATCCGGACATGACACATCATGACACAGGATTCAAAAGCAGGGGGCTAATCCACTCCTAAATCAGTGTCCATATAAGTACAAGAAACAAGATCAAACAATGCACCCATATACCAGAAAGTCCAGGAATAACGTCTCATAACAGGATCCGACATATACTAGTCTGTGTACCATCATGCCGGAAATCAAGTAAAATACTACAACTGAATCGAATATAGTAGATATCAAGACAATAAAAACTATCAGAGAATGTACTCGCCTCATTTTAGTTGGAAGTCAATGTGCACGACACGAACATGCCGACACAAAATATGTATGATGCTAAGCTCCACAAGATGGTCCCAAACAATGGCACATGTGGTTCCACTGAGTCCAGAAAAGTCCAAATAGCCTAGTTTGATATATAACAGTCTAGAATCAAGATTTGGCACGATAAAAGAGATGAGGAATAGGAAACGACTATAACAGTCATGACTTACGATTTAAGGGAAAATAATAACTATAAATACAATCTATCTATAAATCATTTATAATATTTAGAAAGTATAATTTTATTTTCAAAATACTATTAGGTAATACTAGAAACCCAAAATCATTTAGAGTTTTACAAAACATTTATATATATATGCTAATAATAATATAAATTGCAAGTGGTAGATTATTAAAATATCAAGTTGCACCTCGTTATTCGAACATCGAAACCCACGATACGCAAATCGAGATAAGATGATTAACCATAAGGTTAATAATCTTATCAGAGCGATCTACATGATCATCTTGTCAATTTCAGCGTGTGAGATCACTAGAATCGACTGATCTCAATTTCGTTGCACTAAATCCAAAATACGAACATAATGAGAATTAATTATAACTAATAGTGATACATAAAGAAAATATCTACAGACGTTGTCGGATGATAAAACAAACATCACTGTCACGACCCGCACCCTAGAGTAAGGGCACAAGAAGTGGGTACGTCCAGCCTACGCCGCAGTGTCAGCGGTAGAACGCTGTCCTATGTCTCATGCATCCAATAGTATAAGGCTAAACAGTTTATACTCCCCGAATGAGGGTGACATAGCAGAATGTAAACTCAATCACAACTAAGGAAGAAGAAGCACGATATGATATAGAACTCAAATGAAATACAGATGATCAGAAGAGTCTAAGTGTCTAAGATAACATCTCAGCAAACATCCAAAATACAAGGTCTCAACTACAGAGTATGAAAGAATATATACAATCCAGATCTTAATGACAGAAATAAAGCCTAACTAAACTAGTCTGGCAGTAGGGGTAATGTCATCAGCTAGAGCTGGGTCCTCCTGAGAGTCCAGCTCACAAGTGTCGTCTAGGGCTGTCCCTTAGAAGGTGTCAACACCAGCCTCATCTTCGTCCTCTGTAAACATTCAACGGTGCCCAATCAGGACGGAGCGAGCACAATACATCTCAACAGTTCATAGCAGGTTAGAAAATATAATCATGTAGTAAAGTAAGATACAGGAAACTGAAGAAAGTACCGAATGTAAACAAAGAGAGAACTGTAATAGAAATATCTACTATAAGTAGAGAACTAACAGTGGCTAGTGAGTCAGAATACAATATAAACATGTGAATGGCATAGGTGATTCTGATGCTACACTACAGAAAGATTCTGATGCTACACTACTTGGATATTATTCACATGTCTACTTCTACTTCCCCGTACCCCCAATCAATACATAAGGATCCAGCCAGGTTATGTTATGATTCATGTAACGGCCCCCGAAGGGTGTACATGATAGGCCCAAAAATGGGTGATTCTAGGAATGTCCATAAATGGGAGATTCAAGGAAGACTCTGTGGTCATGGGAGTACATGTTACAAGTGATCAATGAACCATGAAGCATAGTGATACATAATGTAAGTGAAACGCACAGAACATATAGTATCTGATGCTCCCTGAGGGGATAACATCTCAAGAAAGGATCTATATAGTACTAATCCGTGTGACCAACGTGACAGTATCAAGTAAAGTAATTTAAAGCAGGAAAATAATTCTAACACGATATGAAATGATCAGAGAATGTACTCGCCTGGTATCTGAGTGATCGAGAGAAATGTACTATCCGAGGAGAGGTGTCTGGCTCCTAATCAGAACAACACAAGTCACAACAAGTCCAAAATGATAATAAGATGCAATTCAATGCATTCTAAATGAATCTAGGTCAATCTAGACCAAAGTCAACTCTTGGTCAACTCTAGTCAACTCTAAAAGTCAAACTAGGTCAACTATGGTCAACAAGCCATTCTAGGTCTAACCCTAGTCTAAACCAGTCAACTAGGCCTAACCAAGGCTACACTAGCAACCAAGCAACATCACTAAGCCTCAAGCAACCCACATTGCACATACCATATATATACATACACTCATGGATACATACATACACATATACTCTATATATACACATTCATGTTTATATTGCATTCTAGGATTTTATCATGCATTCAAGTCATTCATATATGCCTATACATACATACATGCATAAATACATAGATGCATATTTACATTTATACATTATATATAACAACTTGCATTTCTATACATTACCTATATTTATATAATCATGCATTTCATTATTATTTAACTTGCATATGTTCATCAATGGTTAGGACATAAAGTATCATGATGCATTAACTACTTGGATATGTTGTACATTCAAGGCAAGTGCAAATTCAAGTGTATATATAATAGGGTGTGTGTGTGAAAGTTAGCAAGTATGTAAAGGGTTAAGTGAACATCAAGGTGTACCGAGTTACATAGGTTAGTTAGGCATGAAAGGGGGTTCATTCTCAGATTCATTATTCAGTCAAGTTAGGAAGCTAAAGCTCAGTTAAGAACTTGACAGTTAACATGCATGCTACTATAGTTCAGTTAACTAACATTTCATATATAAATACCCAAACTAACAAGCATTCATTCAGTTCATATAGAAGGAAAAGAAAAAGGAACTAGAGCCTAATCTCAGGTCAGTCCAGATTCAAAAATACCAAAAATACAACCAAGCTAACATGCATCAATAATCAGTCTCAAGAAAAGGAATCAATGACAGTGAACTAACATGAGAATTAATTAACCAATTGACCCAAGCATTTAATCAATATGAATCTAACTTCAAAAATCAGTTTAAAGGGGATGAATCAATATCAATTAAGAAAGCAATGGGGATAACATCTCAGGTATTCTCTTGATGGAAACTCAGTTTACCAATCAACCCAAACCACCATATCAACCAATTCAATATCAACATGAAATGGCCATTCAATCTCAGGTTTTACACACAAGAATAATTCTCAGTTAATTAAAAGAGTATCTTAGGTATCAGTCAATAGAAAAACTTAGTTTAACTTCCTCAGTTTTCTAAAGTATACCACAGTGCATTCTCAGGTTTCTTGCCCTGTGCAACTCAGAAAACAGTGAGCAATATGGTTCCCAGTTTATAGTGTGCATACAGTAAAATCTCAGGTCACTCTTTTAAAAAAATAATGTGTGTGCAGATCAAACCTATATAGTGTAAATCTCAGGAAATTCCAAGTATTTGACAGTTAACTAACAGTCCACATAACAGTTTTCACATCAAATCAACCCATTCGAAACCCAAAACTATAAGAAAACTTAATAACATCTCAAACCAGGGGTTGGTAAAGCAGTACACATGTGTGCTCGTGTCCCTCAACCCATATTGTGTCCATCAAAGTGTCCCAAACGTGTCCAAAACTCAAATAACCTAAAATAGTACAAACAGGACAACAATCCTCGTGCACGTGTTCACTGTACTTGTGGACACTGTTTCACTTAACAAAATTGCCAAACAAAAGGTTGGATTTTGAAAATAAAACGAGAAAAAGTACAAGAAGTACAAATTTGATTCTGGGAAAGTATTGCTATGGAAGTCTGATCTGTAAATGATCACTTTGTTCCTTGGACCATATGATGATGATGAAGATCACTGCTTGAAGTAGAACAACTTGGAAGAACTAAGTCACCAGAAAGGTATCGACGTACTTGGGCACTGATGGCGAGGCCGAATGCTTTCCTGCTTTGCTTCACTCTGTTCTGAAAGAAAAGTTGAAGAAGAATGCTCCGGAGAATCAAAATCTCGAAGTCCTGATCTCTGTATTCTCTCCTGTCCTCCTTGTCTTTGAGAAAAATGAGTCTATTTATAGACTGGGGCTTCTGTGCGTAAAAGAGCATCAAAATCTGTCTTTACGCTAACAACTGCCACCCATGATCAGAGTCATCCTTTGCATATGTTGACACGCATCCCATCATTTCAGTACGAATTGGATACATGTACACACGTTCTTCGAAATATGTGGCATGAAGGCCATGTAGGCAAACCACGTTCCAAACTGGCCAGAAAGAATAGGGCGTAAAAATAGCCCCAACATTCTCTGGGCGTAAAGCAGTAAGATGAGCGTAAAATAGCTCTGTCATAGGTTTCCCGCGTAAAGTGGTTATTGAATAACCTTGAGCATAAAATAGCTCAAATAGACTTTACGCACATATTGTTTTATGAGCATAAGAACTCATGAAAAACTCTGTGCGTAAAAGAAACCATACAGTGAGCGTAAAGTAGCTCGATCCCCATAAACGACAACAATGGTCTTTGTATAGGACAAATTCCATTGAATTCTGTGGTAAATGCCATCATTAATATCTTCATGTCAGAGTTTGCATTAAATGCAAGATTTGACAGCTTTGTCCAGCGTAAAAGAGGCTGTTCTGTCCTTGGCGTAAAATCATAGGTGTAGACCCAAGCGTAAATTGATTAGCCTGCTTAGGCGTAAATTGATTAGCCTAGTCTTGGGCGTAAAAGAGATTACCCGCTCTGCTTGGCGTAAAAACCGATCATTTATGAATGGGATGACTCTTTCTTTGAAGCACTTTTTACGCTCCTACAAGACCCCCCTTCAAAGTTTTCAAATATCTCCAAAATTTGAAATACTTTGAACAGAAGCGCAAAAGTTGAGATTTGATCTGCCAGCATAAAATTTGGGATACGCAACAGCCATCCGCGTAAAAGCGGGGATGTCCAACAGTCGGTGTAATTTCCAACAGTGTCGGTCAACACTTAATTGTCACGATGAATTTCTTTTTTTGAAACTTTCGAATGCCTTTTCGCTTCCCCGAGTTTGCATTTATAATGAACAGTTTCCAATGAGGAATATGGAGAGCTGATTTAACCGTATAAATAAGGAGAAATTCTTCACTCTTGTCATTCATCTCCATAGTGACATGGCGTCCAAGAAGGAGATTAACAATGAAGAGGCTTCGGGCTCAAGGATTAACATTGAGCGAGCACGCAACTTTGTAGCGTGCTTCGGATTAACTCCAGCAGTCTTCAGCCGCATCGATGATGGTCCCCCGACTGCATATGAGGGCTCAGGAGATGCAGAGGCATTTTTAAATCTGATACGTCGCTCCGGGATTCACAACATGCGTGAGTTAGGTGCCTCCCTTCGTCAGTCCAGCGAAGGAGAGGGAAAATGAAATTCCATGTATTGCGACTCTCTTATATGTAGGGGTCCACTCCCCCCTTTTTATAAATAAAGTCTGATGTTAATCTCAACTGTTCAACACTTATTTTGACTGCTTCTATGATTGTTCATTCCCAAGAAGCAAACCTGACACGTGGCGTCTGTCTTGTGGTTACAAGAGCCTTTCAATAGGATCTCTTCCCGAAATAGACTTCCAACAGTTTCTTCAGTCTTTATAAATAGCCGAGAATGTCTCATCTATTCTCATTCTCATTCTTCTGAAGATAACTCTTTGCAATGTCGTTCTCCCACAAATGATAATGGCGATGCTTTCCAGTGGCGTCCCTTTGTACGCCCAATCACCAGATGTAGATTCATCCATAAAGCACTGGCATAAAATCCTTGCTGATTGTTGGCATGAAAGCCTTGTTGAATCACCGGTGTAAAAGCCTTACTGATTGCTGGCGTAAAGGCCTTGTTGAATTACCGGCGTAAGAGCCTTGCTGAGGCACTGGCGTAAAATGCCTTGCTGATTACTGGCGTAAAAGCCTTGCTGAATGCTGGCATAAAAGCCTTGTTGAATCACCGGCATAAGAGCCTTGCTAAAGCACTGGCATAAAATTCCTTGCTGATTACTGGCGTAAAAGTCTTGCTGAATCACTGGCATAAAAGCCTTGTTGAAGCACTGGCGTAAAAAGCCTTGTGACCTGTTTTTAATTAGCGTTTAATACGCATCTGATAATACTTCTATTTTTAAAACACTTCTTCTTTGTTGTTTTCTGCAGAAGTTTGGCTGAGCAGCTTTTCCAGAATCGGCATTGGCGATTTTGACGTTGTGAGGAGCTTTCTTCTGACATCAACATCAGGGAGCTCATGCACTTTTGACGCACAAATCAGACAACTCAGAACTCTTCGTGAGATAGAAGGGTCTTCCTCTGTCGGTAGGAAGAGCTTTTATACACGGAGAGTTGGATGGTGGAGTCAACTCTACCCCGAGAAATCGGGTAGTAGAGTTCCTTTCACGGCAGAACTAGGAATCGTATCCCAATGCTGGATACATTCCTATCTCCTTTAAGGTGCCGCCACTAATCCACCAATTGTATTGGCAGCAACACGCCTTCGGGCTGCCATACTTTGGGGTTCTCCTCTCGTCTGAGAGAGAAGACCAGAGTTTGATTCCTGCTGTTCTGGTTGCCACTGGAGCTCAGACAGTCAGGAACTGCCACCAACAACGAACCCGTCAAAGAGGATCAAAGAAGAAATAGATCTCTATTAGGTTATTGTTGGTGTATAGAATGAAAATCCAAGAATGTAAGAGATTTCCATTATAACTTGTAAGAAAGTCTAAGAAATGTAATAGACTTTTTGATGATATGGGAATGAAAATGATGATTCTTCTATGATCAATGATTTGTATCTATCTGGATGTAATATGGACATGATAGATAAATGAAATCTTATTTTCTGTTTTAGAGTATATGATACTATCAGAGGTAATATGGACATAATAGCATATATGAACTCAAAAGGAAATTAGATTAATATCTATGCAGAGGTCAAATAGAAGTGATAAATAGGAAAAGAAAGTAGATTTAATATTTATTCAGAGGTCATAGAAACATGATAAATAGCGAATCCCACTTTCTAATAAAAAAATAGAAGATATAAAATCCCTTTTCCCGGAAACAAGAAGTCAGCTTAACCAAACCTCGGTAGCTGGGGATTAAGAAGACAGATATTGCGAGCGTATATGTCAAGACGGTGGATGAATCAGCGTATTTCTTGGGAACAGAAAGGACGATTCAATTCCATAATTAAATGGATGAACCTGGTAACATGAATGGACGAGCCTTTTCGAAAGTGAAAAGTCATTTTCAATTTCAAAGAATAGTTCAATAGTATTCCTCTTCTATAAATAGGTGAGAATTCTCTGTAATCATTCCATTCTTATTTCTGCTCCTCTATTGGAAATGTCTTCCAAAGATATACAGCAAAAGAATGAAGTCCCCAGGAAAATCGAGAGCATCATTGATACGTTCCCCGTTGAACCCCCTGTATCAGGCTTATCAGGCTCAACCAAAATAGGTGGAAGTTCTTCTGCGCCCAAGCCATCCGAAGACATTCTTGCTTTTTTAGTAGAGTCAGGAAAAACTCCTGAAGAAGAAGCGTCGAGGATGGCTGTCTGCAAATTTTTTATGAGTTCAGGAAACGACGCCTTCTATGCGTTGGCCGACTATGTATTCAATAAGGAAGGGAATGGCCCTTGTCCTTAATCTTTTATTTTGAACAAAAATAATAATAAAAGAAGTTTTATTTTTGTTCTGTTTTCTCTTTTTATACATAGTATTTCTTAAGAAATTTGCCATTGATCGGCAGCATAAGTAGATCGCCATTGGGTTTTGACAACCGATAGGCGCCATTGGAAAACACGGACTCAATTACATAAGGGCCTTCCCATTTTGCTTGGAATTTCCCTTTACTTTTATGAGTCATTACCATCGGTCTCCGAACAGCTAATACAAGCTCGCCAACTTTGAATACCCTCTCCTTAACTTTACGATTAAAAGTTCGAGAAATGCGGGCTTGATACAGTTCAATGTGTTGTTGTGCTTGAAGACGCTTCTCATCCAATCCCTCAAGTTCTTGGAGTCGCAAGCGATCATTATTCTCCGTAGTTAGCTTATTAGCAATGGCTATTCGTAGAGAAGGGATCTGGATTTCCAATGGGAGAACAGCTTCGCATCCGTAAACCAATGAGAATGGTGTAAAACCAGTAGGAGTCCGGACTGTTGTTCGATAAGCCCATAAACATTCTCCAAGTTTCTCATTCCAATCACGTTTATTGGAAGAGACAAACTTTTTGAGAAGTTTGATGATCGTCTTATGGAAAGCTTCAGCTAAACCATTAGCAGCTGGATTATAAGCCGTAGAAGCCAAATTCTGAATTCGATTCTTGTCACAGAATCGATAAAATACTTGACTGACAAATTGTGGATCATTGTCATGAATTATCCGTCGAGGAATCCCGAAACGATAAATGACATGGTGCTTGATGAAACTGATCACGTTAGATGTTTTCACTTTCGCAAGGGGGACTGCTTCTGCCCACTTCGAAAAGTAATCGGTTATAGCTAGTATAAACCGATGTCCTTTGATAGAAGGAGGGTTAATAGGACCAATGATATCCATATCCCAAGCTTCGAAGGGCCAAGAGGCTGCTGTAGGATATAGAAATTCAGATGGTTGATGAATAAAATCAGCATGAATCTGACATGCTTTACATCTTCTGGCATAGTCTACAGCATCTGCTATCATAGAAGGCCAATAATACCCCATTCTCCGAATGCGATCTTGCAACTTTGGACCCGGTTGATGAGCACCACAGACACCATCATGAGCCTCACGCAGTATTTGTTTGGCTTCACTTTCTGAGAGATAGCGCTGCAAGAGTCCGTCATATGAACGACGATATAGCATATGTAAAGACGAATCATAATAGAATCGAAATGATCGTCTCTTAATTGATACAGCTTCTTTAGCATCTTCAGGCAAAATCCCATAAACTGCGTAATCAATGAATGGAGTTCTCCAATCTTTCTGCTGGGAACTTGACTCTGTAGTATAACTTTGTTCAATATGCATATTATTCTTCATACAGAACAAGTCTCGGTCTAACAAAGTAATTGTATTTTGCCTTCGGATTGGGACAGCCAAGTCTGCAGCTAAGCTGGCAAGAGCATCAGCCTCCACATTCTGAGAACGTGGTACAAATTCAATGAAAAATCCTTTGAATGATAGGACCAACTCGACTACCACCTGATGATAGGGGATGAGATCAGGATTTCTGACTTCATAAGTCCCTCTAACTTGATTAACGATCAATTGAGAATCTCCATAAGCCTCTAAGAATTCAATATCCAATTGTTTTGCTACTTGGAGACCAATCAATAGAGTATTATATTCTGCTACATTGTTAGAGCATGGCTCATTAATAGAATAGGCACGGTAGATGACCATTTTGTCAGGAGAAACCAAGACAATTCCTACCCCAGAGACAATATTGCCTTTAGGTCCCACTCGTGATGCTCCATCAAAATATAATTGCCATATATCATTCTTCAAAGTCATGTTACAATCCACTACTTCGTCTGGAATGTCTTCATATAACCTCGAAGTTTCAGGTATAGGATGAGCAGCTAAGAAATCAGCTAACGCTTGGCCCTTCACTGATTTTTGAGGCACATAAATCATGTCATAAGGAGTGAGCAACATCGCCCAGGTAGCTAACCTGGAATTAAGAATACTCAGTTTTCTCATCAATACCCGAATGGGATTTATTCTGGAGATGACATGAATAGTCTGTCCAGTGACATAATGCCTTGTCTTTTGGACGGTAAAAACCAAAGCTAAACATTCCTTTTCTACAGGAGTATATCTGTGTTCAGCTCCAACCATTATTCTGCTCAGATAATATATTGTTTGTTCATGACCCATATCACTTTTCTGTGCCAGAAGAGCGCCAAGTGAGTGATCTAAGGCTCGAACATATAGCAAAAATGGTCTTCCTACCACCGAAGGTACCAGAACAGGTAGGTTTGTAAGATATTGCTTAATGTCATTGAAGGCTTTTTGACACGCTTTATCCCAGACGAAAGATACCCCTTTCTTTAATAGACGGGAGAAAGGTTGACATCTCCCAGAAAGATTAGATATAAATCTTCTGATATAAGTAATACGGCCTTGAAAGCCACGGAGTTCTTTCAGATTACGAGGAGGACGCATTTTAAGAATTGCTTTAACCTTATCAGGATCAACATGGATACCTTGAGAGGTAATGACAAATCCTAGAAACTTGCCACTGGAAACTCCTAAGAAAGACTTAGTAGGGTTCATTTTCAATTGATGCTGGCGCATTAATTCAAATACTGTTCTCAAGTCCTGAATGTGATCGTCCTTTGATCGACTTTTAACAGCGATGTCATCTACATAGCATTCAACTATCTTCCGTAGATGTTCTTGAAAGATATTACTCATAGCCCGTTGATACGTGGCACCGGCGTTTTTAAGACCAAACGGCATAACTGTATAGCAGTAGACCCCAAGAGGTGTACAAAAAGCGGTGTGCTTCTCATCTTCTGGATGCATCTTGATCTGAATGTATCCTGAGAATTCGTCCATGAAAGACATGCATTCAAAACCACATGTATTGTCTATCATGATATCAGTAATTGGAAGTGGAAATTCGTCCTTTGGACAAGCCGTATTAAGATCTCGATAATCTATACAAACTCGGACTTTTCTGTTCTTCTTCATAACAGGAACAATATTGGCCACCCAATCTGGGTGTTGTTCTTCACGAACAAAGCCACATGTAATCAGCTTTTTGACTTCTGCTTCAATTACATCCATCATATCTGGTCTAAAGCATCGTTGCTGTTGTTTTACAGCCTTGATATTAGGCAAAATGTTGAGTTTATGGGTAGCAACTTTAGGATCTAGCCCTGGCATATCCTCATAACTCCATGCAAAGATGTCAATGTAATCTTTTATAAGTTTTATCAGCTCTTCCTTTTCATCTTCAGAAAGATTCTTACTGATGAATATTGGTTTGTACGTAACTCCATCTCCAACATCAATCTGAATAACCTCATCTTCTGTAGGTGGCTGTCGTTGTTCAAAACGAAGTTCCTATTGAGTATCCATCTGTTGGGCCCAAGGATCATTCTCAAATGGCTCTGATTCATCATCGGCTTGAACCATATTGACTGAAAATATTTGCCCAGATTCATCTTTAGATTGAAGTTCCTCTGAATCTGATGATTGTGAAGAGCTGGAAGAGAATTCTTCTTGTATATCATTATAAAACATGTGGGACGGATCATATCCCAACCCATGACGAGTCTTTTGGTAAAACGGATCACCACCTAATGGTAATCGTCTGCCTTTGCCTTGATTGAGACCTTGCATAGTCTTTAAATCATACCCCATGTTCTGAATGACCTTGATAGATTGCTGACTGTATTTGTCAATTCGGATTCTTCCTTTGTCTTTATCCTTCAGCTCATCTGTCTGAGCAACAGGGATATTTCTAGCCAGGCCAAACACAATTTGGCGCTTGTTTTTCTTATCAGACGGAACCACGAAATAAGATTCTTCATAACGTCTAAAAGTTACGCAAGCTTGTGATGAAGCGGCCACAGGTAGAAGATAAGGAGAAGATGTTAGGAACCTTTGAGCATACGGTCCAACATCTGTATAAGGAGGGAAAGAATTCTCCTTATGATCAATGTATAAAGTTTCTTCCGGTTCTATGTTGTCTTTATATTGATGACTTTGATTATCAGAAGATAAAGTCATTCTCTCAATAAACTTGACAGCCATATACTCGAACAGGAAATCTTCATTGATATCAAAAAGTACGAAATAATCAATATTTACATCATTTACAGTCTGATTGCTACGCTTTGGATTAATCAACAGTGGACCATCATCCGCCTTCTGCTTAAATTTGCCAAGATTGACAATCAAAGGTAGTTCTGGATCATTCGTACAAGAAGTACGTCCTTTGACCTTGATCATAAAAGGTTGAACTTGGCTCTTAGCAGGAATATTTATTGATTCCTCAGATGAAGTTTGAGTTCTTCCTTTAACCTTGATCATCAGAGGTTGATCATTGACAGGTTGGGATTGAATTCTTCCCTTGACTATGATCTTCAAAGGTTGTTCCTTTGGCGGATCTTCATTAATAGAGTGATCCTCAGAGGATGATTGATCTTCAGCCATGTCTGATATATCTTTCACATGCTCTTGTTTATAAAGCCTTGAATCAGAGAAGTAGGCTTTGACACCTTTGAACGGATTAATATCAGCAAACTCAGTTTTCACAACTCCTTGGGAGTCCACATATTTGAAACATTGGTGAAGAGTTGAAGGCACAATATTGTGCTCATGAATCCACGGTCTTCCAAGAAGAATATTGTAGGATACATCCGAGTTGATAACATAGAAAGTTACCATAGTTCGAAGATCACCAATCTAAATTTGCAGACGAATCTTCCCCAGTGGTTTGCTCTTGCCAGAGTTAAAGTCGACTATCGTAGTACTAGTGTAAGTCAGCTCACTAGTAGGAATCCTCAGAGGTCTTAGCATACTCTGAAGAATTATACTAATTGAAGACCCAGTATCGATGTAAATCCTGTCAATTTCAGTGGATCCGATATATCCAATGTAACACAGAGGCCTATCATGCTTGTTGTGTTTTAATAGCATATCCTCTTATGTAAAGGTGATGTTAGGAATTGCTTCCATCACACTATGGCATTGCGGACATGACACTGGTATATTATCATGAGTCTTGAGTTGTGCCAAGCATGAATCTGCTTGAAGTAAAGCTTCGCTCAAAGTCTCTCTGCTTTCTCTGGAAAGGCGAAGCAGTTCAAATATAGAAAGTCTAGCCGGAGTATTGGCTAACTGAGCTACAATGTCAAACTTGTAAGGCTTCATCACCACCCCCTGATTGGAAGCAGGCTTCAATGGGATATCAAAGCGTACTGCCTTCTGTTTCCCCTTTTCAACCATAGACGGTTTAACAGGAACATGAGAAGGTTGAACTGGTAGAGTCTCCACTACATCTTCCACTTCTTTGGAGGATCCCTCATAATCTTTGTGGTACTCTTTCCCCGATCTTGTACCAGCAAAAGTTTCTTCTTCAGACTCAGGAGAAGGAAGTACCATATTACAGGATTTAGTTTTTCTTTTCTTAGCCTTCTTCTTGTGAGGGTTGTTACGAGGTACTTCAGAACCCAATCCAGCAGTGGAATTCTAATTTTTGAATTTGTAAAGAAAGACGTATTCCTTTATCATAATTCAAACCTTCTGCCTTTTGAAAGTTGTAACCCATCTTCCTCATGAGAAGGACAGATTGCTGACTATACAAGTGGATAGGCAATGAGCTTTGGACAGGTGTTTTAGCACAGGAAGAGGAAGAAACCTCTGCAACTACAGGAGAATGAAGCATAGACGTCTCTGTAGTTAAGGGAGGAGAAGGATTCGGGATACGAGAAAAAATCCCTGTTGGAGCTTTTTCATAAGCAGCAAAGACTTGTTGTGCCCGGTATAAAGGAACACTATTCATGGCTAGCCACTGCTGATGAGTAAGCTTGAGCTTGGTAGGAGGAGCTAGACTTGAAGGACAGATGTTTAGTCCTTTCAGTCTACCTTCTAGAGGAAGGCCATCCCATAGATGATCCAAGTCATCAGGATTTGTAATAACATGAGAACTCATGTTACAGGTTTTGACTTTCTTATCTTTCCTGGATTTTAAAGTTTTACCTTCATTTTCCAACTCAGGTATTAAGTCAGGATGTACCCACATGATTTCACCATTCTTCAATGTGAGCGGCAGCAATCCTGTATTTTCTTCCCTGGCAGACGGGATATTCACGATCTTCATCGTCGCCTTCGGAATTGGGATAATTCCATCTGGGACTTGCTGTGGAGGAAAATCTCCAAACTGAAGAGAGACCATGTTGGTTGTAACCGTATGGTCATCAATGGTTAAAGCGATAGCTCCGCCATTTATCAGGTCTTGGATCTTCTTTTTCAAGACAAAGCAAGCACTGGTAGGATGATTAATGTATCCATGATAGATACAATATTTGGGATTGTCAGTCAGATTCACCTTATTAGGCCTTTTTGGCTCTGGAACCTGAAGTTTGCCACTTTTCACCAGACACTGAAATATCCTTGGGATATCACTTTCGTCAAAAGTGTATTCTTTTTTTGGCCTAGAAGATTCTTAATTATTTGGCATCGTTTTGTTCTTGGAGAGATTGACCATAAGAGTATCTTTTCCTTTCACATTACGATTGCCAGGATTATTACCAGGATTACTTTTCTTTCCTTTATCTTCTGAAGCGAAAATCATCCCATGTATTCGAGCCAACCTACCATTGGTCTCGGCAGAAACTGCTGCTATGATAAACGAAGTCCAATCTGTGAATTGGGAACCTGTAAAGACAGCAATGGATGGTCGCAGATTCATCTTGCATGTATCGATCAACGCTGAATCTGGCATACCCGGAGGCATCTTTAGAGTAGCCTGTCAGAAACGTTCAATAAACGTCCGAGTATCTTCTTTCTCCTTTTGTTTTATTTCTATCAAGGAGGACATGTTCATGTCCCTACCTCCTTCATAGAAGCGGGAGAGAAACATTGCCTTGAATTCGTCAAAAGACGAAATAGAGTTATCGGGTAAGCTACGATACCAGTCATAAGCTGAACCCGTCAGACACCCGATGAACACTCGAGTGAGAAGAGCATCATTTTTCTGCAAGTGTACAGTCATAATATCAAAGTAATTGATATATTGACTGGGAGATGCTTTTCCATCGAATAAAACCATGGATTGTGGCTTGAACTTCGGTGAGAAGGGTACATCATTCCAATGAGGAGGATAAGGTTGCTTAATCCCTAACCTCTGGAGCTGATCTTTGTGCCTCAAAACTTCAAACTGTGCTTTGAGTTCACGCACTGCTTGAATGGCTTCACTGGTTTGAGGGAGCACATTTGATTGAATAGTCGTTGGATGTACCGTAACCCCCACTGGAGGTGGTACATCTTCTGGAATGATGGGATCTGGAGATGCAGAATTTTGATTAACAGCAGGCTCTTGAATATTCGAAGGTATATCAGCCCCTTGACTATCTTGTGTTTGTACTGCTACTGGTATCGGAGTTATTACTGTAGGTTGAGAAGTTTGCTGATTCAAAATTATCTGATGCATGCTTTGCACCATGTTGAGCATGTCTTTCAATGATTGCTCCACGGCAGTGAGACGTTGTTCCGTATTAACAGATGACGTCTCTGGTTCATCTCCAACAGCGTAGGATTCAACCTCTCTTGAAGATATATAGGGATTAGTATAGAAGTATGAATCCACACTATCGGTATCAGACTCAAAAGATTGAGTACCCCCAGCTTCTGAATCAGAAGTCTGCAATTGCTTTTGTCTTCTTGATCGAGTATTCTGATATACTCCTTCAAAGGAATCAAGAAGCCTGTTGAACTGTTGTTGACCTGGAGTTTGGGACATGTTCCGTCTCGATCGTCGTCCTCTGTTAGTATAAGATGCCATGTTGACTGATGCATATGACAACTCATCTTGTTGGTCTTCAGCTTGATGTTGAAGCGAGTTAAAACTTAAACGATCAAAAACTGACCGTCTTGAAGCTGAACAACAACAATTGATCACAACCTGGTGATATTCACAATAATGTTTTTCTTGGGGGAGCGTCACCGGAGATTGTGAATTCTTACGCTTTTGCATTAGCAAGTCACGTAAATCAAAAGAAACAGATGGAGTATTCTTCTTTATTACATTTGGGGTAGAAAAACGTTTAGTCCCTTGTGTATAAAGAAGATTACTGACTTCATTCGTAGAACCAAACTGTACATTTTTACGCGTTTGGGGTTGTATGCGTAAATCTTGAGATTTAGCACGAAGGACTCCATTTTTATAGCTCGTGATTTCCAAGTTTGGTACTTTGCGTAAAGCAGTATAAGAAGGTTGTTGGTGTAGGACAGAAGTTTTACCAACGACACTTTTACGTTGCACACGTTTAGGTACATTCATATTAGATGTGCAAACATCGTTATGATTTTTATCTACACTGTCAAAGACAGGAGACTTACCATTACGCGTGGAGCGTGAAAATTGATTATCTACCACATCACAGACGGGAGATTTTTCTTTACACGAGGAGCGTAATTTTTGTGTGTCTACCACGTCACAGACGGGAGACTTATTTTTACACTCAGAAGCATTAGAATCTGCCACATTATAAATGGGAGACTCATTCTTATGCCTTGAGCGTAAAACTTGGTTTTTACCCACTGAGCGTAAAACTTGATTCTTACGCAGTGGGCGTGAAACCTGATTATCTTCACCGTTGCAAACGGGAGATAAATCATCACACTTTGAGTGCAACTCTGAAGTGAGGACCGCCTCGTTACGAACGGGAGCCCCTACGACAGGAGTGGGAAGAATTTCCTTGTCATCAGAAGTCACAGAGAGATCAGAAACCACTTTGGATTTGGGAATCCAAACTTTTCGTGCTTTGCGAGACTTTTGAACATTGGAGTAGCGAGAACCACCCCCAGTTCGGAGCATTTCTTCATAGGCAGTCTGGTCGAAGTGCACAACCAGAGTCTTCTTGGTCGAACCGACCGAAACATCATCATATTGAGCAATCACCTCCTCGTCAGAGGAGAAGGTAGTCCCCAGCAGAGTCGCCATTTTGTTTCACTTAACAAAATTGCCAAACAAAAGGTTGGATTTTGAAAATAAAACGAGAAAAAGTACAAGAAGTACAAATTTGATTCTGGGAAAGTATTGCTATGGAAGTCTGATCTGTAAATGATCACTTTGTTCCTTGGACCATATGATGATGATGAAGATCACTGCTTGAAGTAGAACAACTTGGAAGAACTAAGTCACCAGAAAGGTATCGACGCACTTGGGCACTGATGGCGAGGCCGAATGCTTTCCTGCTTTGCTTCACTCTGTTCTGAAAGAAAAGTTGAAGACGAATGCTCGGGAGAGTCAAAATCTCGAAGTCCTGATCTCTGTATTCTCTCATGTCCTCCTTGTCTTTGAGAAAAATGAGTCTATTTATAGACTGGGGCTTCTGTGCGTAAAAGAGCATCAAAATCTGTCTTTACGCTAACAACTGCCACCCATGATCAGAGTCATCCTTTGCATATGTTGACACGCGTTCCATCATTTCAGTACGAATAGGATACATGTATACACGTTCTTCGAAATATGTGGCATGAAGGCTATGTAGGCAAACCACGTTCCAAACTGGCTAGAAAGAATAGGGCGTATAAATATCCCCAACATCCTCTGGGCGTAAAGCAGTAAGATGAGCGTAAAATAGCTCTGTCATAGGTTTCCCGCGTAAAGTGGTTATTGAATAACCTTGAGCGTAAAATGGCTCAAATAGACTTTACGCACACATTGTTTTATGAGCGTAAGAACTCATGAAAAACTCCGTGCGTAAAAGAAACCATACAGTGAGCGTAAAGTAGCTCGATCCCCATAAACAACAACAATGGTCTTTATATAGGACAAATTCCATTGAATTTTGTGGTAAATGCCATCATTAATATCTTCATGTCAGAGTTTGCATTAAATGCGAGATTTGACAGCTTTGTCCAGCGTAAAAGAGGCTGCTCTGTCCTTGGCGTAAAATCATAGGTGTAGACCCAAGCGTAAATTGATTAGCCTGCTTAGGCGTAAATTGATTAGCCTAGTCTTGGGCGTAAAAGAGATTACCCGCTCTGCTTGGCGTAAAAACCGATCATTTATGAATGGGATGACTCTTTCTTTGAAGCACTTTTTACGCTCCTACAGACATGACACGAGACAAAGTAGGACTCGTGCTCGTGCCTAGAGGCTCGCCTAGGAAAGAGCTACAAGCCTAGGGGCCTGCACCGTGTCCACAACACGCCGTGTCCGTGTTCTAGGGCCGTATCCGAACCCTCGACTGAATGCGCACATCACAGTGTAAATCAGGTTCATTTGGGATTTCTCTCAATTCACTCGATAACTCCTCCTCAAACTTCATACGTGTCGTGTCAGTCATGTGTCCAAGATGTCCAGCAAGTATCATGTCCAAATGTGTCGTGTACAGCGCACACGACGTGTCCAACAGCAGGGCACTGAATCGAGGCCTCGTGCACGTGTTCTTGTCCAGATTTGGACACAAAAAGAGACACGAAGTGTGCTCAGTCAGTGAGGGATCCAAAGTAAACATATAAGGCTACAAAACATGAAATTAGTTTTGAAAAATAATATCAAAAAGTTCTCACAAGTATTTCATCAAACACCTACTGTATGCACTGATACGTGTCCGATACGGACACGAAATGGACACGACTCGACACCAAACCTATGCTAGCAGCTAGGGGACTCCTAGGGCTATGCACTCATGTAAAGAAATCAAAATTTGAATAGGTTTTGAGAGTTTTACCTATAGGTTTCAAAGCTCCTTAAAAAGCTCCAAAAGAGTGGTTTCTCCTTGCTAGCTAATCTCTCCAAATTGCACCAAACCTAAGAATACTCTCCATGAGCAGCAAGAAGGAATGGATTAGAACCTAGTGCAAAAGATTTGATCTAAAAAGGACCTAAAATGGGAAAGTTATGGATTGGGGAAGATGGCTATACCTTTCTTTCTTTAAACTTGGAAACTTGGATGAAAAGAGGCAAGAACACATGAAGAGGGGTTTATATAGGGGGAAATCCCAATGGCGGCTGGCCACTAATGCTAGGGTTAGGGTTTCTAGTTAGTTGTGGGCTTGGGCTCTCCCTAAGACAAGTTACATCTAAGTTTCTAAGGGCCCATTCTCTAAAATCAATTCTCATGACTAAAACTACTATTTGATTTCTAACTTGATAATTTCTACCCTCAAGTTAAGTTAACCATCCTACTTAGCCTATGGGTTAAGTCTAAGCTTCTATGTTAGGCTTCACTAGGCTAAAACCAATCATAACACATAGCACTTATTTAAATAATAATAAATTCACACAAATTCCAATAAATCATAATAAATTCAAATAAATCCTAAAATGACCAAGATACCCTCTAGGCTAAAATATACTAATTAAACATCTAAATCACATAGCTAGACTCTAGGTTACTATCTCTAGGGTACACTAGCAAAACACCAAATCATAAGTCATGATTTTAAATAGTTTAAAAAATGATTAAAAATCACCAAAAATTATAATATAAAATAAATATCAATAAATAATAATTATAATTACAAAATTTCAAAATTACCCTCATCTGGAAAACTGGGTGTTACAACACCAACGTGACCAGAATGGTCAAATCAACTAGGACAGCCTACCCGTAAGTCTAATTTGAATACAAGGGCAAAAAGGTAATTTTGGGCCAAAATGATGTCCGTGTTGGACCCACTTTATACCGAAAAATGTGCCAGGATAAAAGTCCACTAAACCAAACAAATTATATATGTACGAATCCAGAATGACGATACGAACTCAACGGTATATCCGAAATTGGATTCCGATGAGTCGATTTGAAAATGGTCCGTTGACCAGGACATTAGAATTTCGGTTTGCAGAGAAATGCGTGTCGAAGTCAATGTCCACTAAATCTAGCAAAGTATATGTTAACGAGTCCAGAATGACGATATGATCTCAACGGTATATCCGAAATTGGATTCCGATGAGTCAATCTCAAGATGGTCCGTTAACTCAGATTATGGAGCCCGTATTGCACCGAAATACGTGTCAGGGCCCACGTCCTCCAAATCTAACAAACTTTATATGAATTTATGCTAGAATGATGCCACGAGTCTACTGGTGGTGTCAAAATTTGAATCCGTAGTCCTGGATCCAAAATTAGAATTTTATAAGTTGAAAATTACGAATTCGGACGACCAACTTTGGCGTCAAATTTAACAAATCAAACAAGCTCACAATGAAAGAGGGGCAAGAAGATGGTTATACCAGCTGTACACAAGAACTAGTGGCATATCAAATAGAGATGCGACGGCGGAGTTACGAGTCGACGAAGTTGGCTCCACAAAACTGTCCAAAAATAACACAATTTAAATGGTCAACTTGGCAGCCGGTTTTGATATATCAAACGGTAGAATTAACGGCTGAAACTTGACAGAAGTGAAGGGATATATACCGAGATTGTGACGAAGGAAAGAGTTCATCAATTCAATGATCGGATTGTCCAAAAAAATATGCACGAAGTCGCTACCCCGAAACGCGATTCTGGATTTGAATCTGCGCACGTCACGATGGGATGAAATGCATGTATCACCCTTGCACCGCATCGGGGACGTCAGGGACCATCTCAAGACATTCACCGGAGGTCGCCCAGGGCTGCCCGACCTCGAGGGAGGTGTCATGCGGCCTTTGCAGCACCACAATCGCAGCTGCTACTGCTCGTGGTTGTGTATACACGTAGTCGTGACACTGCTGCATGTCGCTGCTGTCCTGGTAGCGAGGGGGCCCTCATGGTCACCGAAGCTAGATAAGACGGCAGCCGGCCTCGTGGAGCACGATAGCACTGCTCATGCAACGGTGGACGGGAGGGGTTTCTGCCATGTGGCTAACGCTATTGCTCGTGCGCGCATGCTGCTGCTCGTAGCTGCAGCTACTTGGCGGTACACGATGTTGCCTGGCCATGCTCGGCCGTGCCGTATATGCACGTGACGTCACTGCCATCGTAGCTGGTTGCTGCTATGGCTACGTGAGGAGGCATGGGGTTCTGGTTGACTATGAAGGAAGAAAAAGAGTTGATATTGATGGTGGTAATGATGATGGTGATGGTGTGATGATGATGGTGATGGTGTGAAGAAGAAGAAGAAAAAGAAGAAGATGAAGAAGAAGATGAGAAAGAAAATAAAGTTGAGAGGGAGGTGATGTGGTTGGCCTAGGTAGGAAAGAGCTGCTGCTCGGCTAAGGGGGGTTGTGGCTGCTGCTGTGAGTTATTGGAGAGAGAGAGAGAGTGAGATATTATTGAATGAACGGGTGGGTTGGCTGTGAGGAAAAAGTAGAGAAAGAGTGAGTTATTGGAATCTCTCCAAAAAAAAGAAGTTTGGAAATTAGGGCCGGCCATGGGGGGTTATGGGAGTGAGTACCATGTAGGAATGGGTGGTGGTGATTGATGGTAGATAATTCAAGGGCTAGGATTAAGTGTAGGGATTAGGTTAAGTTAAATTTGTGGAGTATGATGAATAAAGTTGTCCATTGGATATTTTAAGTGGGTTGACTAGGTGTTTGGTGTTTTGTTGGAGGAAATGAGTGTGTTGGTATTCATAAAGGGATAACATGAAGCTTGGGTTTGGTTCGATTGAGTCGGGTTGGGTCAAAGTTGGGCTTAGCACGATAAATGGCTTAAACTAGTCATTTATAATCACGGGTAAATAAGTAGCATGCGAGCCTAAATTAAATGGGACACAAGTGTCATGTGGGTAGTAGGCTTAATATGGATCGTGTCCATATTTTGGGTCAACTAGTTTGGGTCGAAATGGTGTCCACAATTCAATTCGAAAATAAATGTGACTCCGTGGGATGAATTAAGATTGGGTCTTTGTGTCAGGAAAGTTGTACGATAAAAATAAAGCACAAGATGGTGTGTTTGAGTAGGACACGGAGGTCGTGGGTGTAGGGTGTTTTGACTAGATCATGAATGTGAAGTTGGTTTTGAGAAAACAACTAGTCTTGTGATCCTAAATTAAAAGTCACGGCAACGTGCAAATGATAATCAAAGATAAAAGTAGGAATTGTCAAATGGCCTAAATTGATCCGAAAGTTGTGCAATGCAAAAAGAATACAAGAGAATAAGTTCGAGTGGGACATGTTATATCAAAATGAAGATAATCTTGTCTACTACAAACTCATGAAGGAAGTTTCCAGAGATTGACATCTTTGACGCTCCAGAAATCAAAATTACGGAAAAAACATTTAATAATCAAAATAATTAAATAAAAATATTTTTTGAAAATAATTCATTTAGAAAATTTTAAAATAAACCCTAAAATTCAGGAGGTCACATCCTATCCACCTTATAAGAATCTTGTACTCAAAATTAAAAATCATCTAATAGATCAAGCTAAAGCATGTACCTGTTAAGGCTACAATACTCAATCTGCTACCCTTGTGATCATCCATTCTGTTTCTCTCTACAAATATTTTGGTTTAGGTTCAACAAGCTTCTTCAATTAAAAACTATGTCATTTTACCCTTTAGAATCTTTCATACCAATATAGAACCTTTACATATACTCTAAAATACAGGTCATCCTCGAGATACATATACATCAACCATATTTCCAATCTCAGTTGCAAATAGTTTGTTCTCTTATCCTATCCTGAGTATCTTTATCATATCAATCTCAAGCTCCTTGTATTAATTGGATTCAGTCCTTCTCTACAGCTTCTCCTTGAAATTAAACTTTCAAAACCTATTCTTGGCATTGAGCCTTCTCTTCTTTTTACTCAACAACTCCTGAAGATAAACCCTCAATTTCAAACTCTTGATTAATGTACCGATTTATTTATTAGCAATGTACATATGTCCTTGCTGAAGTAACGTGTAGGCAACTCTAGAGGGGGGTAAATAGATTTTATGTCGATAATCACAAAATAAAAATTAACTCTATATCCCCTCCACAAAACTACTATCAAGAGAGTAAATAAATCAGAGAGAAATACAGAAGTAAATAAAGATCAGGAGAGCATACGCAAACACAACAATTTTAATCTGATTTTCCTCGTGGAGGACTAGTCCAGGCCTGAAAACTCTAGCTCAGGATTGAAATCCACTATTTGGGAAATAGCGTACAACTACGTCCCTTTACTCAGAAGAGCACGCCAACTTCTTACAGATTCGCAGGTGGCAAAACTTGAAATTGTCCAGGTGACTTTTCTTTCACTCTTGCATACAACTTCTAGCTGATATCGCACTGAGTACCTTCGGCTAAGGAGAGTTGTGGCTTAGGAGATATGAAAGAATGAGGCTTGGAGTAGTAGAGCTTAGAAAGCTTGAATATTTGAAGGTGAGAGATGATTTGAAATGAGAGAATTCATGCTATATTTACACTACTCTAGGGAGGCAGAGTTCGGCCCGAATTCTGTCCCAAGAATTCAAATTTTTGAACGTTAGACAGCTTGTATCAAGCAGGCCCTAAAAATTAGGGTACTAAAAATCATGGGACAGAGTTCGGCCCGAACTCTGCCTTAGACAGAGTTCGACCCGAACTCTGCCTTAGACAGAGTTCGGCCCGAACTCTGTCTCCCTTGGGACAGAAGTTCTTAATGGGCTATGGTGGTTTGGCTTGGTTCAGGAATTGGTTCTTTTGTATGGTAGAGATTAGAGAGATATGTCTAGGGTTTGAGATGACACAGTGCGAATCAACGTACATATTCTTCTAGACTCACTAAATTGAAGATTACAGACTTGGAACAAATAGGAAAACTAAGAGCCCTTTGATGACGCCTTTTTTCTGATATTTGAACAAACCTGAAGACGTCTTTTACTTTGATAGTAGTCGTCCATAGATAAGCAGACCTGAAGACGTCTTTTTTCTTGATAGCAGTCGTCCAAAGATAGCAGTCAGAACCCCCGATGTGAGGCCCCGGATAGGTCGCTAGGCGGTTTAGAGAAATCTTTTTGTATAACGCCGTCTTTGGTCCATCATTAACACTACAAGAAAAGTGACTTTTTACGACATTGAAATTACAACGTGCATAAATAGCATGTCGTAAATAATTGATTCACGAAGTACATTTCACTAAATGTCGTAAAAAGGTCGAAATATAAATATCTTACATTTATTTATACTATTGACGATGTGCATATAATGTCGTAATTGTTTATACCAAACACGACACACAATAAACGTCGTAAAGATGAAAAAAATAGCGCCAATTTTTTTTCAGAACCCGCCCACCAGTTTCATCTAAGAAAAACTTTTCAACCCTCTTTCCTTGACTCCCAGGCCTTTCTTCTTCTTCTTCTTCTTCTTCTTCTTCTTATTTTCTCTCTCTTTCTCGACTCTACTTCCGTGGTTTCAATTCCTTACCTCCTCGAGATCGACAGTTAGGATATCTCCAACTTCTCCCTCTACTTACGTAAACCCTAATTTTAGGCTAGGGTTTCCATTTTATGCTATTGATTTGTTCATCGTGATAGAATATAGGTTTGATCTGTCCATTAAATTAGGGTCGGGGCTAGGGTTCATGTATCCATTCTCCTTTCTGCGACGTAGGTAGGAGAGCTATGATCTCTGATGATGAAGGTGAGTCCTTCTCTTTCTTTCAATAGTCTCATTTGCTTTAATTTTGGGTGTTCTTGCACTATTTCTGCAAATTTGGTAGATGAGTTTTAGGAGGAAGAGGAAGGACGAGAGGCTGACAAGGAAAGTGATGACAAAATCAATAGGGATGACGATGAAGACGAGGAGGAAGAAGAAGGTATAACAATTTTAGTGTTTCTTCGAGTCTTTTTGGAGGAAATTGAGAGTAACTAAAAGAATCCACCTATATACATGATTTTTGCTAGTCATACTGTTAGGAATGTTGTTGTTAAAGATTTACAAGTAGATTCACACATCGAATCCTCTTTATATTTAGTAATGAAAATCTAAAGGACTTTTCTCAGCCCAAGCTATCAAACTATTCATCACAGACATTCCTATATGATAACATGACTCAAGAATTTGTTTTCAGGCTTTTCCATGGTGTGATCCCTTTTTTGCATCTGTCTGTTTTGTTTATATGGAATAGAGTCGTTAATTTTTATTGTTCTGGAATGCAATTTCTAACAATTATTAGGTTCTTTCACCCCTATAGCTTTTGTAGTCAAGATTCCTAAGTCTTTCTCTTTTGTTATCGGTAGATTGGTACTACAGTTGGTGGAAAAACAAATGCATTTTATGGATTTAACCACGATATGTTTTGTTATTTGGAGTTAATATCCTTCTTTTTGGTTAGGACTACTTATTTTCTTGATTGTATATTTATGTTACTGACATATTGTGCATTTTATAAGATGCTGATATGAATGATGTTATTAATTATCAGTCGTTGATATTTAACTTTTAACCATTTTATATTCCGACCCGCTATTTTCTTCTTCTTCTTAATTTTTAGTTTATTATCATGCTACTGTTTGGGGGAGAACTTAATTAGGATGCAGGATATAGCAACAGAAGATGGGTAAGGTTGGGGATTGGTAGAGGAAAAAGACATGGAAAAGATTGAAATAGTTCTTTATGGAAAAAAAATACATGATAACTGTGAAACGATGGCTTTCACAATAATTATAGGTGGTTTGTAGTATGATATGAAGTTAGGTGCTTTGATTTGGTCAAAGTATTAGAAAATAAGAGAAAATACCCAACTTAACATGGATGGAGATAATTAAAGAACATGTAAGAATCACAGATCATGACCAATCTTCATTAATTCCTCTGACTACTTGAGATTGAATCACGAGTATACCACCAACCACTTGCCATTGAAAATTGGTCATGTAGTTCAATATGTCTGACGTAAATATAGACAGTTGTAGGGTGAAGTGACGAATGAGAACAATATTGACAAGTTTAAGATGGGTAGATAAAGTGGAGAGTTACTTGTACTGTCAAATGCATGTTTATAGTATTATCAAGTGTGACAACTTTTTACCTATCTAATTGATTTGTTTGGTTCGACTTCGGAATGCAGGTCCTTGCTAGTTGCTAATGCTGGGGACTTTGGAATACGGGTCCTTGCTGGTTGCTAGCTAATTAATTTGTTTAGTTTACTGTCAAATGCCTGTTTATAGTGTTATCAAGTGTGACAACTTTTACCTATCTAATTGATTTGTTTGGTTCGACTTCGGAATGCAGGTTCTCTCTCAACCTACATTAGTAAAGTTGCTTGCAGCAGAGTTACCTGTGTCTTGTCCACGCTTTGGCATACAAAATAAAATTAATCAACTAAGGATGATAATTTATATTATCAAACTATGGGCCCTGCAATTTAATCAGCTGGTGGTGGTGCTACATTACTCAAAAGGTTGGCAAACCAAGAACTCTACAGGAAAAGAAGATGAAGCAACAAGATTACTATAATGATGATAATATCTCTCTTCTCATTTGTAACTAAGTAATTATTGTAGAAGCATGGAAAATATTACTTTTAGTGCCACATCGGAAAGGAGAAGAAGAAAGGGCTCACTCCATTCTATAAATAGAGCCCCCTTGCCTCCTTTGAAAAGGGCACCAACTTCTCTTCCCTTCTTCCAACTTGGACTCTTCCTACTACGCATCCTCGGGTGCTAGAGCGAAGAAGTCTAGGACAGTGCGGGCTCGTCGAGCTCAGTCAGCTATCCCAACCTCTGACCATCTGAGCATCCCGCTAACTGTTATACGGGCCTCTTATGGAAAGTTGTACAAAACTGCCCGTGTCCAGCCCCCGGCGGCCAACGGACAAGGTGGTCCTCAAGAGTCTCCCAACAATAATCAAGGGCAAGTACTTTTACTTGCCCCGCATCAGGGAGCAAACATGATACCTACGCACTCGTGTGCTCGGGATACCCGGTCCCACAAAACGAGTACAAAGGCTGACCGAGATGTCCTTGACTTACGAGATGTAATCCTTCACAAGCGCAAGGAAAGAAGGGGATTCTCTATGCCGCTCGAAATCAACATGGAGCCTCATGCGGCCTAAAAGCAGCAGGGGGCCTTATGCGACCCAGAATCAACATGAAACTCCATGCGGCTCAGAACTTGTGGAGTTTTATGCGGCTCAAAAATCCTTGAGAGCTTCATGCAGCTCAAAGAGCTTCATACGGCTCAGATAGTTTCACGTGGCTCAGAAAAAGCCAAGTGGCCTTATGCGGTTCAAAATAGGCCCATACAACTGGCCATAATTACTCCATGCAGCTGGCCAATAATGCTCTGACACAAAGTGACAGCTCTGACATGATGGCTCTGACATAAAGAAAAGATGTGACATGCTCATAAAAAAAAGAGAAAATCTTTATGATATCGAACACAGTTCACAAAGTCCAAAGAAAGTTCTCTATGCGGATGACCAGTGTGGCCTTCATGCGGCTCGGTTATGAGGCCACCCCCATGCGGCTCGGTTATGCGGCCACCCTCATGCGGCTCGGTTATGAGGCCACCCTCATGCGGTTCGGTTATGAGGCCACCCTCATGCGGCTCAGTTGTAAGGCCACCCTCATGCGGCTCGGATGTGAGGCCACCCTCATGCGGCTCGGATGTGAGGCCACCCTCATGCTGCTCGAATGTGAGGCCACCCTCATACAGCTCGGTTGTGAGGCCACCCTCATGCGACTCGGTTGTGAGGCCACCCTCATGCGGCTCAGTTGTGAGGCCGCCCTCATACGGCTCAGAAAGGGGAACAGTTCTTCATGCGGCTCGCAACCTAGTGGCAGTTGGGACACGTGGCAGAAGTTGACTAAGTCTTAACAACTCAAATTTATTGTAACCAACAGATCATAGCAGTTCAGATTTATTTCAACCAACATAACTGTCCAGATTTGTTGCAACAAACAGATCAAGATTAATCTTAACCAATCCCTAACTGCCCACTTTTTAAGGTACAATTACAATGATGTGGCCATACCCCACTCATCACAAACTCCTATAAATAACAAGGTGCTATTCCCTTGTACACACACAGAGATATACACACAGAGCATCTCTTCACCGGAGCCAAGGTTGCGTTCGATCGTCCAAGGAGTAAGGCAGAGTTGATAGCACTTTCCTGAGCCTCTACCGTCACCCCCCGGAATCCAAATTAAACAATTGTACTTAGATTATTTTTCCTAGGTTTTGTTCCTAGGCTCTCTTTGTACGAGCGAGTTTGTAATTGTGAATTAAATTTCAGTCCTCCCATAAAATTGTTCTGTTCTTTGATAATCAATGGAAAAGACGATGGCGACTCTACTGGGGACTAACTTCTCCACTACTAAAAAGTTGGTGACGCAATCGGACGCAGCTAAACTTGGATCCATGCAACAACGCTGGTTGTTCGCTTCGACCAACAAGCGTTTGAAAAGATGCTCTCCGACGGGAGTGCTAGCCCGGTCTAGAAGTGAGCCGGCACGAAGAAGAACTGCAGGGAGTGGAGGCCCAAGACTGCTGCTCCTCCCCAAGCTCTGGATAAAGTGTTCTCTGCTGGCCAAGACGGCGGAGAAGACTCACATACGGCCCCACTTCAGGCCACAGAGGATCCTGCTGTCCCCAAGTCTGGCAGAGAAAAGCACTACGATGCTGGACTTGCGGAAGTAAGAGGAAACTCTGTACGGAAGCCGCATAAAGGCGCCCTCCGCATGAAGGCTCATGCGGCCACCCATCTTAGCCGTATGGAGAAGGCTCTTGCGGCCACAAGTTCCAGCCGCATACAGAAGCATCATGCGGCTACAAATTCCAGCTGCATAAAGAAGGCTCATGCGGCCCCCATAATTTCCAGCCGCATGTATGATGCTTATGCAGCCACCAACCCCAGCCGCAGGGAGATGGCTTATGCGGCATCTAATCCCAGCCGCAGGCTATCTACCCTATACGACTCAAGTTCACACTTTGACCGGCTCTCATGCAGTCCTAACCTTAGAAGCTCTCATGAGGGTGTGCCAGACTCTATGCGGCACAACTTGGACTCTTCCTACTATGCACCCTCGAGTGCTAGAGCGAAGAAGTATAGGACAGCGCAGGCTCGTCGAGCTCAGTCAGCTATCCCAACTCATGACCATCAAGGAGTACCACTGACTGTTACGCAGGCCTCTGATGGAAAGTTGTATGAAACTACCCGTGTCCAGCCCCCAGCGGCCAACGGACAGGGTGGTCAAGAGTCTCCCAACAATGATCAGGGGTAAGTACTTTTACTAGCCCCACATCAGGGAGCAAACATGATACCAACACACTCGTGTGCTCGGGATTCCCGGGCCCACAAAGCGAGTGTGAAGGTTGCCCGAGAAGCACTTGACTTGCGTGATGTAATCCTTCACAAGCGCAACGAAAGAGAAGAAAGCTTGGTGTGCAGAGAGTCCTTCCATGGACATCACTGCACTCAAGTCATTATCAACTACTGCTGCAACAAGAAAATAGTACAAGAGGGTTGACAGTCCGTCTTCCAACGACTGCAGCGGCCAGTGGCCCTAGAACAAGGCTCGGGAGACGAGATGCTTCCTTTCGCCTCTTGTAATTCTACCCAGAAAGTCCCTACTAGCAACGAAGGGAAGAAAATCTCTAGCCCGATGATCTCAACTGGTGCAGCTAAGAAACTCTCATCCAAGCGGTTGTCCCCAACCACCACAGGAGGAGTTTATCAAGGCACCCGCTCTAAGACAAAATCTTCAACACTTGGAGATTCGTCATCTACATCCCTGGGGGTAGCCGAAGTTGGGGGTAGCACTCCCCAGAACATCCAGGACAATCCGGTTTTCCAAGAAGATGAACCAAGGGAGACAGTTCCCCTAACAGATGCAACAGAACCAGACACCCCTAGAAACGTCCATGGATGCCAAGATAAAGCAACCTCTTATGCAGGGGGTAGCACTTCCTCCGAGTCCATACGGAAGGAGAACATTCCTACATATCCCGATGACTTCTCCATTTGGGGGTATGATTCGGAGAGCACATCCTCCACCGTTCCTTCCACTATTCCTCGTGTGAGAACGATATTTATGACTGAGAATGATCAGGACGGTCCCAGCGATCGATAATGCCTCGACACTCTTGAGGCCATACTTCATACCATGGTCAAGTCAGTAGACGAGATCAAGGCGGCTCTACCAGCTCTCCAAGGAAGGACGCCTGGCCAAACAAGCTTGGGTCCCACCGTCAATGCGGACTCAAACACAATCGTACCAACCCCGGGTGACAATCCACCTGGAATGTCGGCTCCCACTGCTACAAAAGAGGCCAGGAAGGCGAGAAGAGAAGTCCAGGAGCTCCGGGAAATGTTTTATGCCCGAGAAAACTCTCAGGACCTCAGGATACGACAGCCGTATCCCGCTGCATGGAGAGATGTCCCCTTCCCTCCTCGATACAAACCATTCAACATCAATCCATATGACGGAAAGACATCTGCGAGCCGGTACATGACATACTTTGAAGTCATAACAGACCATCTACCGCATGACGACGCCATCCTCACGCGGTTGTTCATTGGGGCATTGGAAGGGGTCACATTCGATTGGTACCGCAACCTGCCGGATAACTGCATCCACTCCTTTGTCGGCTTTAAACATATGTACTTGGAAAGGTTCTACAAGGTGGGACAAGACGTGATAATGTCAACCCTCATGGACGTTATTCAAGAAGAAAAAGAACTGACAAGGAATTACATCGAGTGGTTTCGCCAAACCGCGACAAAATTGTCCTTTGGTAATCCAGACTCTTCTTTAATTGAGATTTGCCAAAAGAGGCAACTCCCTACAATCAGCCTCTAGATGGACAAAGATCAATTTAAACACTGGAAGGCCTTCATCATCAGCGCCACCAACGCAGAAGCAAAATTGTAGAAGGCTCGCCAACTGGGCTGCCTATCTCGGATGGAGATGATAAGGGCAAATGCTGTAGCTCCCCTTTCCGAAAATTTTGAAGTGTTTTTATTATTATTTATTTAACATAGAAATTTATTTGACAAAATATGATTTATGGTACAAGTATATATTGAGTATTTTATGATTAATAGGCTACGAAGATGCTTTCTGAATAATTAATATATAATATAAGTGTTATGTTATATTTTATTATTATTTATGCTATTTTGGAAATTATGATGAGCATTTACTTAAAATACTATCTTGGAATTTTAGACTATAGATATGAATCAATGTATAGTACAACTATTGACTATTTTATTTTTTTGTTATAAATATATCCTTGCATTTACCACCTAGGGTATATACATATATATACACACACCTAAACTTTTGGGCCATACAACCTTGGATTAAATCCTATCGGCCATACCCATGTTTGGAGCACAGGTGCATCAAGCATCCTGCTAACCACTAGAACTAGAGGGAGAAATATAATACATATATACATATATATTAATAGAACCCAACCATTGCCTTTAGGCTCAATGCTAGTGTGAACATATTGTTTAGTGCACGTCAACTTCTTGCTATAGGCAATTGCATGCTACTACACCTCTGCCAGCACATCGTACAGAGACCAACTCCATATTAGAGCCGTTCATCCAATAACCCTTATATATATATATCACCACTTTTCTCTTCACATAATAGCCCTCTTCTACCGCCGCCTCCTTCCTCAGCAAAACTCTATCCCTAACCTATTCCATGGCAGACCAAACCGCCTCCTGCCATGGCCGTGTCCGCGTACACGTCCCCAGGTCCACCGGCCCCCAGGACACGTTGGGCTCGGGGTGAAGCGCGCGGTGGAGGTCACAGCTGCGACCTCGAAGATCTCGGTGGTGTGCGGTTCATTGCTGAGGATTTTTCCCCGCCTAGGCGCGCGGGGTTTGTTGCGGCGATGGTGCGCAACGGAGACACGCCGGCCAATCCTTCAAGTGGAGGGACACTGGTGTCACACTTCGATACAGATACACAACTCACCAAATCCAGAGTATGGCACACTTTTACAACCCTTAGCTGTATGTTGGTATTTGTTTGCGTAGGAACTTTTTGAGTCGAAGATGCATAAATACCCTCAACATGAAGTATTTGAACAGGGCATATACACTTAATCTCATGGATATTTCATTAATATATGTAACTGCACTATGTATTTACTAGGGAGGAATGTTGTTGCACTGGCATGGAATATGACAACTTGATGCATGGACATGGACATATTGCCTATTTACTAATAGTTTTTCTCAAACTTTTTGTGAAGGAACAAATGCTTTGGTATTTTATTGTTTAAAACAATCCCGATCCACATTTTTGACTCATAAATCAGCATCAAAGTCAAGGAAAAACTATACATAATTTTGTGATAGTTTTGTCAATTAAAATCCCAAGTTTGCACGTTGTTTGCCGTCACCTCATGCACAATTTTCAAAATCCATAAGAAGGGCCATATTGACATCATATAGGAGTACCAAAACACTTCTGGCACCTTTCCAAAATATTGCACGCACACAAAATTATTCAACTTCCAAAATAAAAAAAATCTATTTTTCAACTAATAGGATTTTCCCAATACGGGTGAGTCCCGTCAAACTGGCCTACCTCGTCGCGTACCGCTGACTCCGACAGGAGCGGACAGTAAAAGTGGACGTGTGGGAACTGACGGAACTTGATTTGGATGTGCGTGCATGTCGTATCGAACGCGTATCCGTGTAATGCAAATTCAGTCATAACTTTGTGCACACTCGTTAGATCGAGACGAAACTTGTGCCAACAGGACCGTATCATTTTTCGGGTCCTGTATGCCAAGTTTGGCCCAATTCTGAGACAGTTGAATCGTACGTCGTTTTGCGGGCCCTACGGTCCCACTCAACGGACGATTTTGTGCACGGCCCGCCGGAATCCAACTCTGGACATACGGTTGGGTTCGTATCGGAAAACCGGATCCGTAGATATGTAGTTTGACGACTTTAGAGACCGTTGACTCTGGCACGCTTTTCGGTGTAAAGCGGGTCCAAAGACGGACATCGTTTTTGCCTAAAATTACCGTTTTGCCCCTGTGTCCAGAATTGGACTTAAGGATAGGTAATCCTAGCTAATTTGACTATTCTGAGAATGTTGGTACTATTTATTTCAGCATCTGGAGACTTCTGCATGTGTTGACTGATTGTGGCTTTTGAGTGGTATATTACTATTGGTTTTCCAGCTAAGGACCTCTGGCAAGTGCACTTTTTGATTGCTTTCCGATTCATAGTAGTCTTTTCATTTCATGTCTATACATATATCTTACTGCATGTTGACACGCTCGTCACACGGAGTAGTCGGAAGGGGAAATATCTTAGTAGACATTTGGACTACCCAGAAATATCCCCAAAATGTCTATTCTTGCATGATAGCAGCTGCACACGACACGTACAGTGAGCCGAATTTACCCCTAGCCGTTCACATGTCGAAAATGATATTTCACACCACCTAGATAGATGTCTTTTATTAGTTTTTTCTTATTTACTTCTCTATCGTGCTATGTCATCAGTTATCTTCCAGTTTTTATCTCTCATATGTTATTTTCATGTCTTGTTAATTCTATTGTGTTTTCGTATTGTCGTCGGTTTGTGTACTTGTTCCATTCCTGACTAAAAACCAACATTTTTCAGATTTAGCCGCGATCACTGTTAGCATTGGGAAGGCTTGGGTATGCTGAAGTCAACCTAGAAATAGAAAGCAATTGTATCAATTTCATTAATTGTAAAATATTATATTTTCTTTAATTGTAAATGTTGTAATAAATGTAGAAATGTGAATGAGCATCAAATGTTATTCTTGAGCATTTATTCTTGCGGGCTTGACAGCGTTCTACCGTCGACTCTGCGGCGTAGGCTGGCTTGAACACGTCTCATATCCGGAAAAGCGGATGCGGGTCGTGACAAATGCCCTAATACCAACAAACAACAATGGCAAGTTCCTCAAGAAGTACTATGTCTAAACGACACCTTCCAACTATCTCTCGAATTGTGAGTCATATACCCACAGGTATCGCAGAACTTACACTCCTACTTCAAATCTCCCAGATTGTTGAGTTACGTACCCTTATACCACTGAACTTACTCTCTGATTACTCCGAATGAATTCTCTTGGTCATATCTATGTACCCCCTGGTCATAGCTTTTCTACCGCTAAGAATTTGCCACAAAATCTATTACTCACACCATCTGTGTACCAATGAGTAGTAGATCCACAAAATATCATTCAAATCTATTACTCGTACTACCAGTGCACAAAAAGGGTAATAGATCCACAAAATTTCCGAAACAACCACGTCGATGTCACCTCTGAGTTGTTTCTCTTCCATCAAAAATAAATCACCCCTACATAGAACTTCCACGTCCATATTACCTCTGAGTTGTTCTATGTATCCTTCGTTGAGTCCACTCCTGCCACGTCTTCGATCGAAAGACTCCGCGGTAAAACCCCCATACTAACCATGTCCTCATCACCTCTGAGTAAGTATGTTGGTTTTCTCTCGACTTATTACCCGTATCCAAAACTAGGGTATGCCAAGGGTAATAGGCCCATAAATGTCCACAGTTGACCACAAATTTCCACAGTTGACCACAGATGTCCACAGTTGACCACAAATGTCCGCAGATGACCACAAATGTCGTACTAGGTCCCCTAGTACATCCATATATTTTCTCATCATCACATGCTTTTGGAGTCCAGCTGTTCCATAGCATTCTTTCACAAAATACGTAGAACTTCCACGTTGATAGCACCTCTGAGTTGTTCTGTGTATCCTCATTATGCCCACTCATACCACGTCCTCTTTACCTCTGAGTAGGAAGGCTCTACTTTAGACCCATATTTACCACGTTCTCATTACCTCTGAGTAAATATGTTGGTTTTCTCTCCACTTATTATCCGTACTCGTACCGTCATTACACAAAAAAGATAATAGGTCCAAAAATGTCCTCTGTTGACCACAAATGTTGTATTAGGTCCTCCAGTACAGGCACCCCTTTTTCACAATCGTATGCTTCTGGAACCCAGTTATTCCGTGACATTCGTTACCCGTTACATAGAACTTCCACGTCCATATTACCTCTAAGTTGTTCAATGTATCCTCATTCGAGTTCACTCCAACCATGTCCATATCACCTCTGAGTAGAAAAGCTCTACCATCAACCTCATATTTACCACATCCATATCACCTCTGAGTAAATATGTTGGTTCCCTCTCTCAACTTTTTATCTATACTTAAAACCAAGGTACACCAAGGATGATAAGTCCACATAAAATCTCCAATGGAAGTACCCAAACCTATCACGTCCACGCTACCTCTGATAGGATTGCCACACCAAAACAACTCTACTTTCCATGCTTCTTATTCAAAGTATTCCACATTTACAATTTGAAAACTTTCAAGGGGGTCTTGTAGAAGCATGGAAAATATTACTTTTAGTCCCACATCGGAAAGGAGAAGAAGAAAAGGCTCACTCTATTCTATAAATAGAGCCCTCTTGCCTCATTTGAAAAGGGCATCAACTTCTCTTTCCTCCTTCCAACTTGGACTCTTCTTACTACGCACCCTCAGGTGCTAGAACGAAGAAGTATAGGACAGCACGGGCTCGTCGAGCTCAGTCAGTTGTCCCAACCTCTGACCATCAGAGCATCCCGCTAACTGTTATACGGGCCTCTGATGAAAAGTTGTACAAAACTGCCCGTGTCCAGCCCCCGGCGGCCAACGGATAGGGTGGTTCTCAAGAGTCTCCCAACAATGATAAAGGACAAGTACTTTTACTAGTTCCGCATCAGGGAGCAAACATGATACCTACGCACTCTTGTGCTCGGGATACCCGGGCCTACAACACGAGTACAAAGGTTGACCGAGATGTCCTTGACTTGCGAGATGTGATCCTTCACAAGCGCAAGGAAAGAAGGGGATTCTCTTTGTCGTTTGAAATCAACATGGAGCCTCATGCGGCTCAAAATTCAGAAAGCTTCATGCGGCTCAGAAAGCTTCATGCGGCCCAAAAGCAGCAGGGGGCCTTATGCAGTCCAGAATCAACATGAAACTCCATACGACTCAGAACTTGGGAAGTTTCATGCGGCTCAAAAATCCCTGAGAGCTTCATGCGGCTCAAAGAGCTTCATGAGGCTCAGATAGTTTCAGGCTCAGAAAAAGCCACGTGGCCTTATGCGGTTCGAAATAGACCCATACAACTGGCCATAATTACTTTGTGCAGCTGGCCAATAATGTTCTGACACAAAGTGACAGCTCTGACATGATGGCTCTGACATAAAGAAAAGATACGACATGCTCATAAAAAGAAGAAAGAATCTTTATGATATCGGACACAGTTCACAAAGTCCAAAGAAAGTTCTCTATGCAGATGACCAGTGTGGCCTTCATGCGGCTCGGTTATGAGGCCACCCCCATCCGGCTCGGTTATGAGGCCACCCTCATGCGGCTCGGTTATGAGGCCACTCTCATGCGGCTCGGTTATGAGGCCACCCTCATGCGGTTCGGTTATGAGGCCACCCTCATGCGGCTCAGTTGTAAGGCCACCCTCATGCGGCTCGGATGTGAGGCCACCCTCATGCTGCTCGGATGTGAGGCCACCCTCATGCGGCTCGGTTGTGAGGTCACCCTCATGCGGCTCGGTTGTGAGGCCACCCTCATGCGGCTCAGTTGTGAGGCCGCCCTCATACGGCTCAGACAGGAGAACAGTTCTTCATGCGGCTCGCAACCTAGTGGCAGTTGGGACACGTGGCAGAAGTTGACTAAGTCTTAACAACTCAGATTTATTGCAACCAACAGATCATAGCAGTTCAGATTTATTTCAACCAGCATAAAAGTCCAGATTTGTTGCAACAAATAGATCACGATTAATCTTAACCAATCCCCAACAGCCCACTTTTCAAGGCACAATTACAATGATGTGGCCACACCCCACTCATCAAAAACTCCTATAAATAACAAGGTGCTATTCCCTTGTACACACACACAGAGATATACACACAGAGTATCTCTTCATCGGAGCCAAGGTTGCGTTCGATCGTCCAAGGAGTAAGGCAGAGTTGATAGCACTTTACCGAGCCTCTACCGTCACCCCCAGAATCCAAATTAAACAATTGTACTTAGATTACTTTTTCTAGATTTTGTTCCTAGGCTCTTTTTGTACGATCGAGTTTGTAATTGTGAATTAAATTTCAGTCCTCTCATAAAATTGATCTGTTCTTTGATAATCAATGGCAAACAATTATTTACATGATTCTTTAAAGTAGATGTAAATATTACATTGATGCATGTGCTGAATTGGGATGCATATGCTTGTCACTTTCATGTTGATGAGCAATTTGTTAATTATCATAAAGCCATTACTTTCATTTGTATTTCCTTTCTTTTTCAGCTTATCATGCACTGTAAGAGTTTCTACAAGCTTATTTATTTATTTATTTTAGGTTGGAGTGCATGCTGACAGAGAGCAATATATACATCGACTTGGTAGGACTGGTCACAAAAGCAATGAAGGAAAAGACATTGATCTTGGCACCATGGTAAGTATTCTTCTTATCTAGCATCAAGGATTTGCCTATAACAGATGCTCAAAAACCGCTAATGGATCCAGACACCATAAAAAAGGTTAGTTGATTGATTCGTAATGTTCCTTTTTCTTTTGTTTTCTGATATTTAGTATTTAGAAAGCTTATTATGCTTATGACATCACACAAGGACATAGATAAAACACCTATCACCCTAGTGTATTTTTGATTGTCCGATGTGTGTCCGTGTAGTATTTGATACATGTCCGAAGACACGACATTATCTTATCATACAGATGTGTGTCATATTGTGAATTTGAAGACTGCACTGCCAAATGTCCCTGTTATTGTCTTATCATACAGATGTGTATCATATTGTGAATTTGAAGACTGTACCGCCAAATTTGAAGTTGGATTAGGTAAAGAAGTTATAAGTTCATCATGTCTCACATGTACATCATGATCTATTATAGAAGGAAACTCTTGAAAATATGCAGGTAAATGTAACATTTATGATAATTTATGTCATTGACTCAAAGTATAACCTCCTAATAATATATTTTGATCACCTCGCTCTAAATTGTTTAAAATTCTATAAAGCCAAAGTATACCCTTGTTTTGCAAAGCTTTAAGTACAAGATATGGGCATGCTTCCTTATTTTCTTTCCTTTATATGTCTTTCATATTTAAGGTTGTCAAATTGTTGTCAGGTCTACACTTTAGTGATCTTACAACATTTCAACTGATACAAGCACTAACTAATGCTAGGGTGCCTATTATGAAGATGATGGATACGGTAACTGGGATAGCTTGTGATACATGCGTTAACAATCTTCTAGCTATTGTTAATACAAAGCTACTTAAGGCTTATGCACGGATTGATGAGAGATTACGGTAGTTGGCTTTTATTGTGAAACATTGAGCCAAGTCATGGTGTCAATGAGACATACAGAGGAACCTTACCTAGTTATGTGTAAGTTAATATATCTATGCTTTCTCATCAGCTGTAGATAAGTTGTTTCGCTGTTGTAACATATAGTTTTTTACTTTCCAAGTATGTGCTAATGTTCATTCACTTCTTACAACAATGTAAGCCTGCAATTCTTCCTTGTTTACAGGTTAGTTGCATTTCATATTCAAGAATGTATTTGATATATTTGGTTGTTTTACCTTGAACATCCAGACAATTTGTTTGATACTGTTGATAATAAGCATAAACTCTCTTATGAAGAGATTTATATGCTTAATGTCTGCAGAAAGAAATTTATATCTAATATGACTAAAGCTAAATTTTAGATATTTATTTTCTACTAACTTTATGCTGGAATATGGAATTACATTGATAAAAATATAATGTTAAATTATATGAAATGATTTTAAATTCATTAAAAAAATGATTCAATATTTGCAGAAAGAAATTTTAGGTTGTTTTCACGTTTATACTTACCAACCGTCAATGAAGATGATTGGATACTGAAATGACCATAGAAATTCTAGCCAATCACTTTGGTTACAGATCAGCAAAAGCTTAGGTTGCAAGAACACAACCATACACTGTAAAACTTAACTTCTCTAGTCATATATCAAACATCGGATGGATGCTTCTTATAACAATAAGGATGCAAATTAAAAATGGTGTACCCACCTTTCATAGTCATCAGCTACTTCCGGTTAATTTTCCCAGGAGCATTTTGTTTAGAAGCATAGGATTTGCCTTACCATTGCGGGATCTACTAAATGAAAATTCAAAATTTAATAAGAAAATTTAATGTAGTACACCCAAGATCAATGTGGCTCTAGGTGACCATTATCAGGGTTTTAATGGAAGAAGGGGATGCTGGGATGAACTAGATAATCAGGCTTTAGGGGCTCAAAATAAGTGGTTTTTGAATTAAAATTTAGTTTCTTTGGTTGAAATTTGATGTGGCTCAAGGTATAGATGGTATTGGGATGTTTGGAAGGATTTTTGAAGGGCTTCCCATCTTATGGAGTCATGAAATTGCAATAATTGTTTCATATTTCAGGGTAGCAAGAGATTGAATTGGCAACTCTTCCAAATGCTTAAGAAGGGCTATATGGTATTTAAGCCCTGTAGCTTAGTTTTCTCTCCTCGTTAATGTTGAAATTGCATAGGATTGTCTGCATGAACTTTATCTAGTATTGTTCCAATCGCAGCGGTATCTACTATTTACAAATTCAAATTCACATGAGAAACTTTAATGTAGTAAACCACATGGTCAATGTGGCTAAAGGTGACTGTTGTAAGGGTTTTAAAGGAAAAAGGGGATGCTGATCTGAACTACAAAAATAAATGAATCATAAATTTGTTGGCTACTTCCTAGAAAATGATCGGTTAATGTGATTCATAAGGTGGCCATTTGAACACAACTTTCCGTCCAGCTATGCAATATTGATTAGTCGGCAACATAATCTGATTAATCAGTAACCAGCTCAAAATGAGAGCAGAATACATCTATAAACACAGAAGTTATGACCATAAAAATTTATCTAAGTTTGTGGTGACAAAACTATATCCAACAATTTGGTGACATAACAATTTATCCATATTTGTGTTGACATTGAAACAATCACGAAAACTTCTGCTATTGTATAATCAAATATAAATAATATGAGTCTAGCATTTAAAATTACTGTTTTGGGCCAAATGCAACACAATGTGAAATACCAAATCATGCCTCACAATTTATCTTATGAAGATTTAGATGCAATATATACCCAACATAAATTAATATGCTGAAAAGAACCCGAATCTCTGTTGGTCTAAGCTCTAATAAAAAAATAAACCTTTATCGATCTAAGGAACAAATATCTAGAAAATTTCATTAGTAATTAGAACACTTGCCTGAACAAGATCCTTTTCTTCTATCAAGGATTTGACGGTTCCTCCTTTGGATATGAGCTCAACAAGTATCTACAGTCATCAAGTAGAATTTTGAAATACATCCAACTTACAAAGAGAAATTACATGGAAAGATGAAAAAACTTGTAGATATTTGCTTGAACCTGTTACTCTCACCTCAATAGCAAATAGTTATATAAGTCAATAATATGACTATTTGGAGCTTTAAACCAATTGAATGAACCGTGGCATTACTCCAAAATGAAGAAAGTATATATACCATAAAAAAGGGACAACCTCTTTCCCAATCTTTCCACTGATAAGTTTGCACACTGATAACCTTTCCACTGATAAGTTTCCACTGATCAGAAGCCGTTTCAACCAGTATCCACATTCGTGTCTTGTATCTGTATCTACAACAGATATGTGTATCTATGTTTGTATCAAGGACATGTTCCGTGATGGACCCTTTCTGTACATAGTTTTTTTACATATTTAATTTATTATCTAAAAAACTTGTGTTTGTAGGAGAAGTTTCAAGAGCTGATGAAATAGTACAGGAAATGGAAAGAAGAGGACCAGTTATAGTACGAACTCTACTTGTTATGGAATGAGCAACGGAAGGGTTCAAGAAGGGACGGGTGTACTGGCTAGGATATAAGTCTGCAACCATTTTAGAGTCCATCTAATTTTGAAATATTTAGCTCTATGAGACATTGTATTTTGCTAGCTCATGTTCCATTGTGTATCAGGTTATCCAAGACATATACTTTTCATTGTTTATCAAATTTGGATGATATGACATTATTTTTTTAATAAAAATTATTATTTTTATACTTGTTTTGTATATTATATGCATTGTGATTGAATGTCAAAAGATAAAATTGATTATACAAAAAGTAGGATTTTTTTTTAAATGGAAGAGAATTTAAGGCGTGCAAGATATGTCCTAATTGATGTGTATATGAAACTATTCACGACATACAATGAATGTCATAATTGACTAATAAAGACATGCAAAGGAATGCTGTAAAATATTATTAACGACGTGCATTTGAATGTCGTGATTGTGCATTAACGACGTGTATATGTATGTCGTGAATGTGTATTAATGACGCATACACGCCATAATTGCCTTTTCAAGGCTCACAATGTATGTCGTGAATGACTATAGACGACGCACAAATTGAGTTTAGACGACATGCGTATTATGTTGTCTAAACCACCATCTTTTTACGGCATGGGCTAATACGGCGTTAGCATGTGTGCCGTCTAAAGTATTTTACGGCACACGCTGCGGGTCATAAAAACACATTTTTCCTGTAGTATAATTCTTCATTGCCTATGTCCTGGTTTGATCATGTTTAATCATGCTTACTGCATGTCTAAAAATACATGTTAGGTGAGCAAAATATGTTACAGTACGATACAAGCATAGCAATATGATATAGGACAATTAGGACAATGCTAAGTTTAAGTAGCAACATGATAGTAAGTATATGAATATTAGTGACATCATTATGTTAAACTTAATTGATTAGCCATATTCAAAAATACGATGTAATCATTGGGCTAACACTTGCTTTATTCCTTGTTACTTTAACTGCTATCTTCCGATCATGTATGCAATGTTATCTCTTTCTAACTTATCCTATATCATTCCATGTATCGATCTACCCTCCAATCATATGTAATTAGCTTACAGATAACCAATAATCACTTGGTCATCAAAGTCCTACAATGCTCAATCCTGAAACCTAAGCACAAGATTCTAATCCTTAATCCGTAGTCACAACAATATAATATTTTATCACTCAATATTAGATTCCCTATCATCAATTTATACTATCAAGCAATCGTTCTCAATGGTTTCTACGTCCACTATAGTCAGTCACTTATATCTGTCCTATAAGCTCAACCTAATCAATCTCTAGAAAATCACTTATCACAATCACAAATATATTATAGTTATACTATGGGATCCATTAACGAGATTGTCTATTAAATAGAAGGTAGCAAGGGCCAAAGACTAGGTTGATCAATCCATAAATAGTTATCGAGAAGGATGAGAAAGATTATCCAAGAGGTTAACAGGGAAGAATTTAGTCAAATCATAGGAAAGATGAAATGCAAAAGCAATTATGTCGAGAGAAGATAATATGAAAGCAATCACGTTAGAGAGTTCTAGAGAACCTATAATCCTAGTTGTGGATGTAGATAGGACAGAGTTAATTAAGGCGGAGAAGAATGACGATAAGAATTTGTTCTTACTTATCTGGTCATAACGAAGTCGTTGTCCTTTCATTTTTTTGCACTTGTCCAAAATCACAAAAAACGAAGTTTTCAACCTCCAAGATGTTCACCTTGTCCAAAAATCACTCTCCCTCACTATATCCTTTTCGTAACTCCAATTCACCAATAATCCACTGCTAATAGTCTTGTCTAATCCCATACCTAGGGACTTATCTACTTGCAACTCATAAAAATCTTCTAAACTTTCACGTCCAATGTTTACTCTCATAGTATCATTTTTTTCTCTTATCATCCACCAATGTTTACTCCATGTATTAAATTTTAAAATATGAGATGATAGAAATCTAGTTCTAGGATTATCCTTTATCCCATTGGCAAATCTCAATTTTATTCATAGTGAAAAATAAATTTGTCGAAGATTCCGTATAAATCAGGAATCCTATATATGTAACCGTTCTTAAAACTTCAGGTGTCAGTATACAGCATCTCTTTAACATTTTCCTTGTCATAAGTCCATTCAACGCTATCCTCTAATCCCTTAAACTTATAACCCATATCTATGAATCATTCTTGGCGTGACTATAAAATCCATATTTCTCTAGATTGTTACCTTTAGTTTATTTCTCAACTTATTTCATTGAACCCTCGAGTTCCAAATGTACTATCTTAGTTAAAATTCAATTTTTTCCAAAAGAGATCTCAACCTTCATATATAAGATTGGCTAATAATCCCTCTTACTAATCCAAATAGTTAGAAGTTCAACTTCTACTCTTTTGTTCCTTCTAGAATCCATAAACTTATCTTCATGCAAGAATAGGGTTCGACAATGGACAGGTGTTTCGAAAATCGAGATAAGCAAAAACTAGTGAAAATAAACTCAATATAGTTTTGAAATAAGATTCTTAGGGGTCATCCCAGGAATCTATTAAGAGATCCTAATATGTGATTGAGTACCAAAATCCTAAAATATTCCATAATTCAAATCCAATCCTAGGGCAGGCTCGCAGTAGTACGGCTAAGCCTAAGTACTACCATGACTTCGTATTAATTACAAAGACTGACCTGCATGGGCCACCATAAAAACGTGTCACGACCCGCACCCGGATATTCGGGCATGAGTACATGGGCTACGCCTAGTCTACACCGTAATATCGGCGGTAGAACGCTGTCAAGTACCCAATAAATATCTACAACATCTAGATGATCTATAACGACAATATGTACTCCAATCACAAGCATCTAAGAAGATATGAATAAGAAGAGATAACAATATCACTAGAAGAACTAGAATGTACAAAAAGATCAAAAGTGACAAGAATGTATCGAAGACAAGCAATAATAAACTAAAACAACTACCAGGCCTAGAATTCCTGGGAGACAACTCACGATTAAAGAATATCGAGATCCGCCTCAGCTAGCATCATCCTGTAGTCCATTAATGTGGGGGCATAACAATTCCTAAAATTTTGTCAATGTATCCAATCAGGATGGGAATGAGTACATAAACTAACAGCAGTTCCAAATAAATTGACAAATACTATAAGAGATAATTATAATGGAATACAAGATAAAATATCAAGACTGAAATAAGCAGTATATGTAAAACTGGATATCATGTCATGGTATAAAATACTGGAATATAAAGCAGTACATGAATATCTGATGTACAATGTAAATATAAACAGTGCCTTGAGATATCAGAGCGTTATGTGATCGGCTTGGGACTGGATCAGGCTGTTCCATTTGACCGACTATCACAGGAAATGTATATAGAGGTTCAAGCTGGACAACATGAAAAGTGAGCACAAGAAGTATCAGGTCAGGCTACACCCTATGTGCAGTGAGGGTGGAGCCAGGACAGGAATAATTACAGGATGGCTATTGATCACATAACCTTTAATAACACTCCATCCCCGAATAGTATAATGGATCCAGACATGACACGTCATGACACGGGATTCAAAAGCAGGGGACCAGCCCACTCCCAAATCGGTGTCTATACAAGTACAAGAAATAAGATCGAACAATGCACCAAATTATCAGGAAGTCCAGGAATAATATCTCATGACAGGATCCGACGTACACTAGTCCGTATACCATCGTGTCGGTAGTCAAGTAAAACACTATAACTGAATCGGATATAGTAGATATCAAGACAATAAAAACTATTAGAGAATGTACTCGCCTCATTTTAGTTGGAAGTCGACGAGCACGACACAAACGTATCGACACGGAATAGGTATGATGCTAAGTTCCACAAGATAGTCCCAAACGATGGCACAAGCGGTTCCTCTGTGTCCAGAAAAGTCTAAATAGCCTAGTTTGTAATAGTCTAGAATCAAGATTTGGTACGATAAAAGAGATGAGGAATAGGAAACAACTATAACAGTCGCGACTTACGATTTAAGGAAAAAGATTAACTATAAATACAATCTATCTATAAATCATTTATAATATCTACAAACTATAATTTTATTTACAAAATACTATTAGGTAATACTAGAAACCCAAAATCATTTAGAATTTTTCAAAACATTTATATATATACACATCCAAAAAACTCTCGGTAAATTTTCGACCGACCAAATACGTAGTCGACACATAGAGTTCTTCCGAAGACTTGGACACTAGGACTACCACATATTGTGGTAGTCCCGAAACAAACAGTCTGTAAAGGTGGACTGCCACAAAACATGACAGTCCAAGAAGTAACTAGGACTGCCAGATTATGCGGCAGTCTATGTGTAGAAATACTGTACAATAGGACTACCAGACTTTTTGGCAGTCCATAAAATACGAAGGACTGCTGTATTACGCGGTAGTCTATGTGTAGAACTAGTGTAAAATAAGACTGCCACAAAATATGGCAGTCCAAGAAGTAACTAGGTAGTTATTTTTATACATATTTGGGAGATTGTGTCTCGGATGAGCGCTACGTGTTACCCGGCCGATAGTGTCTCGGATGAGCGCTACTTGTTGGCCACTCTTTGTTACTTGCTTGCGTGAATCCATTACAGCCCCTGCATAGAACGTTGTCCTCTAAAGTATATTTCACATAGAATGGTTAGGAACCTTTACTCATGCATACTTCTTTTGTTGATATTTGATTATTCAGTTTATTGGCATAATATTATGTGTCTTGTTACGTCCCTCTGAGGACCTGGTAATTTTTCTAGGTGTGTGTTTCGTGGTTTCTTACAGGTGCTCTAGCTAAGGCCATTCCTTCCTTCGTGATGATTGCTCTTGGACTCGTCACTTTCTCTCACTCGACCAATTCTTTCTTTGTATATTTTTCTATATTTAAATTAGTTGGTAGTGGATTTGTCTCCGCTCAATATATATATATATATATATATATATATATATATATATATAAGCTAATAATAATTTAAATTGCAAGTGGTAGATTATTAAAATATCAAGTTGCACCTCGTTATTCGTACATCGAAACCTACGACATACAAATCGAGATAAGATGATCAACAGTAAGGTTAAAAATCTTATCATGGCGATCCACATGGTCATCTTGTCAATTTCAGCGATGAGAGATCACTGGAGTCGACTGATCTCAATTTCGTTGTACTAATTCCGAAATACGAACATAATAAAATTTAATTATAACAAATAGTGATACATAGAAAAAATATCTATAGACGTTGTCGGATGATGAAACAAACATCACCAACATGTCCAGAATGGTCAAATCAGCTAGAATAGCTTACCCATTAGTCAAATTTGAACACATGGACAAAAAGGTAATTTCAGCCCAAAATGATGTCCGTGTTGGACCTACTTTGCACCGAAAAATATGTCAAGATAAAATTCACTAAACCTAACAAACTTTATGTCCACGAATCCAGAATGACGATATGAACTCAACGACATATCCAAAATTGATGGCATGTCAAACGGAGATGCGACGGTGAAGTTACGAGTCAACGAAGTTGGCTCCACGAAACTGTTCAAAAATAACACAATTTAAATGGTCAACTTGCAGCCGGTTTTGATCTATCAAATGATCAAATTAACAGCTGAAACTTGACATGAGTAAAGGGGTATATACTGAGATTGTGACAGAGAAAAGAGCTCGTCGATCCAACGGTCAGATTGTCTAAAAAATGTGCACCAAGTTGCTGCCCGAAAATATGATTCTGGATTTGAATCTGCACGCATCACGATAGAATCCCGTGCGAAATGCACGAATCATCTTTGCACCGCATCGGGGACGTCGGAGACCATCTCAGGATGTTCGTCGGAGGTCGCCAGAGCTGCCCGACCTCGTGGGAGGTGTCATACGACGTTTGTAGTGCCGCAATAGCAGCTGCTACTGCCCGTGGTTGTGCGCGTATGCTATCACGGCACTGCCGCATGTCACTGCTATCCTGGTAGCGAGGCGACCCTTCTGGTCGTCGGAGCTAGACAAGGCGACGGTCGGCCTCGTGGCACGCGGCGGTGCTGTTCGTGAGATGGTGGATAGGGAGGGGTTGCTGCCATGCGGCTAATGCCACAGTTCGTGCGTGTACGCTACTGCTCGTAGCTGCAACTATATGGCAGGGCACGAGGCTGCTTGGCCGTATTCGGCCACGTTGTGCATGCACGCGGTGTCGCTGCCATCGTAGCCAGCTGCTGTTACGGTTGCGTGAGGAGACGTGGGGTTCAGGATGACTAGGAAGGAGGAGAAGCAGTTGATGGTTGTAATGCCCGGCTCCGTATGACGTATTACGCTGAGACGTTGACTTAACGAGTCACGTTGACCGAATAAAATGTATTGATGCGAATCGATATAAGAGTTACGTTGTTCTGAACAATGCATCAAAGTCGATGCAAAGAGTTACATTGTCCCAAAGTATACATCGAGTTGAATCGATGTGAAGTACCATATTTTCCCGAAGGATAAGTGCATTGAGACGGCTCAAAGATGTGGACACACACAAAAAAGATGAAGAAATACTGTCTTTTCTTATTGGCACAAGGCACCACAATTCGAGTACGTCTGAGAGATCCTGCGCTGAGGATCCCCGAGTACAAAAAGAATTCTGGGGAATAGAACGATGGAGATCGAGCCGCAGTTGCCCTTTACTCCGTTGACACTCCGATTACAAAAGTGGAAGAAACCTAAAAAAATTGCTAACTCTCGGCTCACTGGCAAGAAGTGCAGCAATTTGGCTCTCAAAAATGCTTTTCGTTCTGTGTTTTGGAGAGATATGAGACCCCTTTTTATAGTCGTTCTTGTGCTGGAATGATGTTATACGCCCACATGAGAAAACACACTAGTTTTTGTGTGGGCGCATAGTCCTGCTTTGGGTGCATAAGGTATAGGCACATGCAGAATGCGTGATCGTGGGTTGATCGTGGTTATTGACGTGGTCGCATGCTTTGGTGCACGACTGCTCGTGGTGACTGATGTACCGTATGCTTCGGTGCACGATTGTGCATGGGTTTGACCGAGTCAGAGGCTGTTCTGGCTTGGGCGTATAGCCTTGAACAGGGCTATACGCCTCCATTCGGAGTAGCCTAGAATGGGCAGATGGGCGCATAGCTCACTCTGGAGACTTGGGCGCATATGACCTCACTGGTGGCTTGGGCGCATATGGCTTCACTGGTGACTTGGGCACATATGTCTTCCCTGGCTTGGGTGCATGGTTGTCAAGTCTGCTGAAATTTTTATACTTCTACAAGTCCCCCTTCAAAGTTTTCGATACTTGAATAAGTTCAAAATACTTTGAAAGAAGCATGGACCGTCTTCTCGTGATGCAGTGGGTGCATAGCATAGCTCTCCCTTTGGACGCATAGAGTTTGGCCAGTCTGTCAGAGAGATGGCTGTTGAGATCTTCCTCAAAAATCTGAACTGACAGATTCATCAGGGTGGAATTTAAAGAGGTCCATCCTTCATGCGTTGTCCATATCAGCAAATGGCAGTCACATAATATGCAAGTGACTGGTTCTTCACGTGGGCGCATAAGTCATAGTGGGCACATAATACGCATGTAGAAGCATGAAAAATAAGGAGGAAAATGGTCTATGCGGCCAAAAAGCCTCATGCGGCTCGGAGGGCCCATGAGTCCCATACGGCTCAAAGCATATAGGCAGTTCGAGTAAACTCATGCGGCTCAGAGAGAAAGGCCAACGTGGCATTCAAAACAGCTGTACCCAACGACGCATTTAATGCTCTGACGACTGACAACTGACAGATGACAGACCTGACATAAAGTTGTCATAATGAGTGGTGCTGCCTGCCAAGTTTCGGGAATAAGGAAAATCTTCAAAATGGCGCTGTCTACCAAGTTTCGAAGCAAGCTTATGCGGCCATAATAAGATGAGTTCATGCGGCCAGTACAGAAAAACCTATGCGGTTCAACCATAAAGGTCCCCCATGCGGCTCGGCCATGAAGGAACCCATGCGGCTCGGCTCTGAAGACTCTCACGTGGCTCAACCATGAAGACTCCCATGCGGCTCGGTCATGAACATATTCATGCTGCTCGGTCATGACAACCTTCATGCGGTTCGAGTATAGAGACTATTCATGCGGCTCGGTCATGAAACCTTTCATGCGGCTCAGTCATGATGACCTTCATGCGGCCCAAATATGAACCCTCCTCATGCGGCTCAACAACGATGACAGAACACGTGTCCTAAAGGTAATAAAATCTTGGATCAGATCCCAATGATTTGGGACACGTGGCAAGAGAATGAATTAAATAGATTCATTCAGATTTGCAGATATCAGCAAATCATCATGATGGGGATTTATTGCAATCAACATTAATGACTGACATGATTTGGCATAATTGTCACTCCCCATTTTCGGAATACATAAATTTTTGATTTTTCATGTATATGGTATCTGGCACCTGTATCTTTATTGTATTTATCCTGTATTTGTAACTGGCCATGGCATGGAACAGTATCTCGTCGTGGATTAGTGTGCCACCCCTTGTCCTTGTCTGGTTGTAGACGTGGTTCACTGTTTCGATGATAAGATTTCTGAACCGTGTTGTGGTTAGGATTTTATTTAATTAATTTAATTAGTTGTATCATGTAGCATTTAACATGTCATTAGTTATGTGGTTAAGAGCATGCTTAAGCTTAGGATTTCTTTGAGTCAACCCAACCCCAATATATATTCTCTTCCTCACTCTCTCTCCTCATTCACTCTTTTTATTTCTTTTTCTCCCAACCAATAGGCAAGTACATCTTGCACCAAATGGAGAGATTATTGCATTTTCATTTCTTGATTTTTCTTTGATATTATTTATCTATATTGTTCTTCTCTTCATTCTCTACAAGTTTAGTTCTTGGAGTTTTTGATTTTAATGGCTAGTTTGGTGTAGATCTAAGTTTCTAAAACTAGGATTCTATGGGTTTCCATGGTTTTGATCTATCAAATTTGGTTGTTTTTGAAAACTAATGGTCCTATGTTGTAGGGAATTCAATTCTACCCAGTTTTGACCTTTGAAAAGTTAGATTTCGACTTGATTTGAGAAAGTTATGGCCAAAATAATTTTGGTCAAACTTCTATGTTCATTTGTCCTGATTCTGGCAGGGACGATGAATAGTACCGCATGCATAGTACCCAGCCGCATAAGGATGCTGCATAGTGCCGCATAGTGCCCAGCCGCATACGGATGCTGCATAGTGCCGCATAGTGCCCAGCCGTATAAGGATGCTGCATAGTACCGCATAGTGTCCAGCCGCATAAGAATGCTGCGTAGTGCCGCATAGTGCCCAGCCGCATAAGGATGCTGCATAGTGCCGCATAGTACCCAGCCGCATAAGGATGCTGCATAGTGCCGCATAGTGCCCAGCCGTATAAGGATGCTGTATAGTGTCGCATAGTGCCCAGCCGCATAAGGATGCTGTATAGTGCCGTATAGTACTGAATAGTGCCGCATAGTGATGAATAGTACAGTATAGTGCCTATTTTGGCTATTTTTGGCTGTTTTATTTCTATTTGACTGATTTATGGCCAGAATTTCTTCCAACTCCCAACATGAAAGTTGTAGATCTTTATATTGGCTTCAAGGGCCCTCATGTCTCATTTTAACCTGAATTCATATGTGACTTTTATGTCACAAGTTGTCCGAGTGACTTCCTGACTTGACCATGTTCCTGACCTGATTACCTGTATACGTGCTGGTACATATTCTAAGAGTGTATTGAAATATAATATTATTATGCACTGTGGTGCCATTTAATGAGTACACTGAGGTGTGACTCTGCATACTAAGTGATCATTCGTGTTATATATCAATACATGTGTACCTTCCAGCACAGTCATGGTAATTGGTCAGTAATAGTATCGTGGTATGTTGTTTGTTGTTTGAAGCATTACACTAAGCATGGATCTAGATTGAGCCGATGTGGATTCATACTTAGGGTACACGTACTATGGTACGACATATAGGAGGATGACCATGTGACCACGACGTGTAATTCCAATATCGAGATAGGGTTAATCTAAGCAACTTAAATTGGTAGAAGCATTGGAAGGGAACAGAATCTCGAGATCGTACGTCACCAGCCGCCCTGGGTCCCATCCTGGCGCGTCGGGTTGGCCGCCTCGGATACTGTATAGGCATCCACACTAGTGGAGTGCAGTATCTGATTTGTGACTGCCGAACCAGCTCTTCCTATAGGAGAGCTGGAACCGTTACTGCTTATTCTAGCACGGTGGCCTTTCGGGGGACCGGTGCATTTCGTGCTTGCTTGTATATAATGGTTTGGCTAGCCCTGCTGGAATACGATACGATTTGAGGATTCCTATAAATATATTGCATTACTGGTATAATCCAGACAAATCATAGAAAGCCGTAGGATTGATTGGCCGCTTGTAAGCTGACTTGTTTGTGATATGTTTTCTTCTGTTAGCTACCGAGGAACATGGACTATCGTGGTGCGTGGTCCAACCCATGTCCTTGTTTGGTTGTTGGGTTGGGCTATTGTGCTGCGATGGGCTATGGACCAAAGTCGCTATCAGAAGCCCTTTTTACCTGCCCATGGTTATAGGATATATCTTATCTCGGCACGATATTGGCACCGTTTGTCCTTGTTTGGTTGTAAGGGTATCGTATTGTCTCGATGATATGGTATAAGCCTATAACTCATGAATCAGGTCTTATTTAACTCATTGGATTTATCTCACTCTTTTGTGCTCCCTTGTGGTACTTGCTATTCGGGGCCTGACCCCGCTGGTTTTGTTTGGCCAGATCTCAGAGCAGCTCCAGAGGATCCAGCCTTCCATCCGAACAATGGTGCACACCAGGAGTATGGGCGCCAGGGACCATGAGTGGATTTCTTCTTCACCGCTCTGATATCTTCTATTTTGTACTTGGCGTTTAGCTACCGGTACTTGTTTAGTCGGCAGTTCTGGACACTAGTTTCCTTTACATAATTGTAATTAAATCAGACTGCAGCTGACTATAGTTATGTACTATTGACTCTCGGAACTAGCTCATCATTTTGTATAGCTAGACTCATGAATCATTCTGATGAAGCGTCGGGGACGCCTTACTGCTTTGTCTTATATGATCATTATTTACTGCTTCTTGTTTTGATTGATTGAGACATAGATGCTCTGTGGGACCAAAGGAGACCTGATTGTAGCATGCACCCCCTAGTCTCTTGACAGCCACGATCGCCGTATGACGTTTATATACCTCATACGGTGTAGTTGGCCTAGTCCGTCTCAGTATTCCGGTAATGGGGCGTGACAAGGTTTTAGTGGTGGCCCATGCAGGTCTGTTTTTCTGACTTGTGGGGTCTTGCGATTATAGGAGTCTCAATCAAAATGTGTTCCCCTTGATCTCCTGATTTGTTTTCTCTTTCTTCCACCTTGATTGCTAACTTGATTGTCATCCTCGATTCCTTCCCGTCCTATCTTTTGATGCCTTGTATCCTTTCCTTTAGGGTCACATCATTCTCGGCTATTGAAGGAGCCGACATGGGAGAGAATCCAGTAGATCAGGGACCGGTTGGAGATCAGCAAGGGGTAGCCCCTCTACCTGGACAGATTCCCATCGAGAACGTTACCGAGCATGCGCCAGTTGAGCCACAGAGGCCAGAGGTTCCCGTGCCTCCAGTGATGCCGGTAGTACCAGTAGCACTAGACGCACCTGCACTATTACAGATCATCAGAGGATTGTTGGCATTCCAGCAACGTCAGCAGGAACATAATCTTTTGCTCAACCGGAGACTTCAGTTAGCTTTAGAAAGAGAGATGCGAATCCAACAAGGACTTCACTCGGAGATGATGCGGCTTGTGGGGAGGCATGATCGTTGTGGCTCTGATACAATGACAATGACTCAAGCTCTACAGCAGCAACCGGGGCATCAGCAATGGTGCCGGAGGGCGCAAAATGGTTGTTCTTATTGTGGCAAGAGAGGACACTCTAGGGATGTGTGTAGGGTAGCGAATGGCCTGTGCATGAGGTGCAGCAGTTCAGACCATAGACTAGCTACCTGCCCATTGATGCGGAGGCCAGGAGGGCCGGTTCGACAGTTTTCATCACCACCATCCCTTGTGGCAACACCTTATGGAAGACCAATGTCAACAGTAAGGCTGTTAGCCCAGCGTCCATTACCGACACAAGCTCAGATGTATCGACAAGCACAACATCAGGCAGGACAGCAGAGGCCACAACAGCAGGGCCGGGGAAGGCAGCAGCATAGAGTCCAGCAGGGTCAAAGACAAGAAGAATTTAGAGTATTAGAGCAGAGGTTGGCTGAAGGCGGTCAGATTTTGGGTAAGTTTTGAGTATTATTCATTATAATTCCTTGAGTTCTATATTCGAAGAGTGAAGGCGACTTTCTCGTCTCACTCATCTGCTCTCGTATCATGTGATACGTGATATTCATCATGTGTCTTGATTACGAGAGTACGTCCTGGGCAGAGTCTCGTTCTTGATTTAGTCATTGGTATTGACTTATCTCAAGCATTGACCCTTGTCCACCTTGGGTGTCAGTGTAGGACCTCGAAGACGAATTCCTACCTGACTTGAGAGGCATATTTTATTCGTATGTCTCCGATTTTTTTCTTCTAGGGTATGATTAATGTTTGTGCTCTTACTTAATTATTCTTGCTTTCTTAAACTGTTCATGTGCCATGTGTTGTTTGATAATTGTGCTTGCTATATGTCATGAGTATATTTCGTGATCTGAGAGCGTGCTAAACTAGCCTTATCGAAATTCTGAGGACGGAATTTTTCTAAGGAGGGTAGAGATGTCACTCCCCGTTTTCGGAATACGTAAATTTTTGATTTTTCATGTATATGGTATCTGGCACCTGTATCTTTATTATATTTATCCTGTATTTGTAACTGGCCATGGCATGGAACAGTATCTCATCGCGGATTAGTGTGCCACCCTTGTCCTTGTCTGGTTGTAGGCGTGGTTCACTGTTTCGATGATAAGATTTCTGAACCGTGTTGTGGTTAGGATTTTTTTAATTAATTTAATTAGTTGTATCATGTAGCATTTAACATGTCATTAGTTATGTGGTTAAGAGCATGCTTAAGCTTAGGGTTTCTTTGAGTCAACCTAACCCCTATATATATTCTCTTCCTCACTCTCTCTCCTCATTCACTCTTTTTATTTTTTTTCCTCACAACCAATAGGCAAGTACATCTTGCACCAAATGGAGAGATTATTGCATTTTCATTTCTTGATTTTTCTTTGATATTATTTGTCTATATTTCTCTTCTCTTCATTCTCTACAAGTTTAGTTCTTGGAGTTTTTGATTTTAATGGCTAGTTTGGTGTAGATCTAAGTTTCTAAAACTAGGGTTCTATGGGTTTCCATGGTTTTGATCTATCAAATTTGGTTGTTTTTGAAAACAAATGGTCCTATGTTGTAGGGAATTCAATTCTACCTAGTTTTGACCTTTGAAAAGTTAGATTTCGACTTGATTTGAGGAAATTATGGCCAAAACAATTTTGGTCAAACTTCTATGTTCATCTGTCCTGATTCTGGCAGGGACGATGAATAGTGCCTCATGCATAGTACCTAATGCTGTATAGTGCCACATAGTGTCCAGCCGCATAAGGATGCTGCATAGTGCCGCATAGTGCCCAACCGCATAAGGATGCTGCATAGTGCTGCATAGTGCTGAATAGTGCCGCATAGTGACGAATAGTGCCGTATAGTGCCTATTTTGGCTATTTTTGGCTGTTTTATGTTCTATTTGACTGATTTATAGCCAGAATTTCTCCCAACTCCCAACATAAAAGTTGTAGATCTTTGTATTGGCTTCAAGGGCCCTCATGTCTCATTTTAACCTGAATTCATATGTTACTTTTATGACACGAGGAGTCCGAGTGACTTCCTGACTTGACCATGTTCCTGACCTGATTACCTGTATACATGCTGGTACATGTTCTAAGTATGTATTGAGATACAATATTATTATACACTGTGGTGCCATTTAATGAGTGCACTGAGGTGTGACTCTACATGCTAAGTGATCATTCGTGTTATATATCAATACATGTGTACCTTCCAGCACAGTCATGGTAATTGGTCAGTAATAGTATCGTGGTATGTTGTTTGTTGTTTGAAGCATTACACTAAGCATGGATCTAGATTGAGCCGATGTGGATTCATACTTAGGGTACACGTACTATGGTACGACATATAGGAGGATGACCATGTGACCACGACGTGTAATTCCAATATCGAGATAGGGTTAATCTAAGCAACTTAAATTGGTAGAAGCATTGGGAGGGAACAGAATCTCGAGATCGTACGTCACCAGCCGCCCTGGGTCCCATCCTGGCGTGTCGGGTTGGCCGCCTCGGATACTGTATAGTCATCCGTACTAGTGGAGTGCAGTATCTGATTTGTGACTGCCGAGCCAGCTCTTCCTATAGGAGAGCTGGAACCGTTACTGCTTATTCTAGCGTGGTGGCCTTTCGGGGGACCGGTGCATTTCGTGCTTGCTTGTACATAATGGTTTGGCTAGCCCTGCTGGAATGCGATACGATCTGAGGATTCCTATACATATATTGCATTACTGGTATAATCCAGACAAATCATAGAAAGCCGTAGGATGGATTGGCCGCTTGTAAGCTGACTTGTTTGTGATATATTTTCTTCTGTTAATTACCGAAGAACATGGACTATCGTGGTGCGTGGTCCAACCCATGTCCTTATTTGGTTGTTGGGTTGGGCTGTTGTGCTGCGATAGGCTATGGACCAAAGTCGCGATCAGAAGCCCTTTTTACCTGCCCATGGTTATAGGATATATCTTATCTCGGTATGATATTGGCACCGTTTGTCCTTGTTTGGTTGTAAGGGTGTCGTATTGTCTCGATGATATGGTATAAGCCTATAACTCATGAATCAGGTCTTATTTAACTCATTGGATTTATCTCACTCTTTTGTGCTCCCTTGTGGTACTTGCTATTCGGGGCCTGACCCCGCTGGTTTTGTTTGGCCAGATCTCGTAGCAGCTCCAGAGGATCCAGCCTTCCACCCGAACAATGGTGCACACCAGGAGTATGGGCACCGGGGACCATGAGTGGGTTTCTTCTTCACCGCTCTGATATCTTCTATTTTGTACTTGGCATTTAGCCACCGGCACTTGTTTAGCCGGCAGTTCTGGACACTAGTTTCCTTTACATAATTGTAATTAAATCAGACGGCAGCTGACTATAGTTATGTACTATTGACTCTCGGAACTAGCTCATCATTTTGTATAGCTAGACTCATGAATCATTCTGATGAAGCGTCGGAGACGCCTTACTGCTTTGTCTTATATGATCATTATTTACTGCTTCTTGTTTTGATTGATTGAGACATAGATGCTCTGTGGGACCATAGGAGACCTGATTGTAGCATGCACCCCCTAGTCTCTTGACAGCCACGATCGCCGTATGACGTTTATATACCTCATAAGGTGTAGCTGGCCTAATCCGTCTCAGTATTCCGGCACTGGGGCGTGACAATAATCCTCATTAATGGCCCAAATCCTTCACGCTCAAGATTAATGGCCCCGATTGATTACTTATCAGGCCGCTGCCACTTTGAGAGTGGGCAATCATTGCAAACCCTAATGATGCCCCCCCCCCACTATTATAAATAGTAGGGTGCTATTCCCTTACAAAAAAGATATAGATAGACTAACAGAGAGAGATACGCATATACAGAGAGACACTTACCCCCAATAATCAGAGAGAAAATACACAGAGATCAATCCAGAGAGAGAGAAGTCTGAAGAGCAATACGAGGAGAGTAAGAAGAGCATTTCTTCATCAACGCCAACCATCTCGTCACAGGAGCCAAGGCTGCATACCGATCGTCCAAGGAGTAAGGCAGGGCTGCCGTCGCCTTTCCGAGCCTCTATCGTCACCCCCAGAATCAAAAATAAATAATTGTACTTAGATTGCTGTACCTAGGTTTTCGTCCCTAGGCTTTCTTTGTACAAGCGAGTTTATAACGTGAAGTAAAAGTCCGGTCCTTCGATAACTGTTCTGTTCTTTTATATTTCATGGCAAACACGATGGCGACTCTGCTGGGGACAAACTTCTCCACGGCTGAGGAGTTGGTGACGCAATCGGATGCAGCCAAGCTTGGCTCCACGCCACAGAAGATGGTCGCCCGGTTCGACCAATAGGCGTTCGAAAAAATGCTCTCCGACAAGAGCGCTGGCCCGGTCCAGAAGCGAGCCCGCACAAAGAAGGCCAGCAAGGAGTGGAGACCCCGATCCTTCGTTCCTACTGAAGCTCTTGCAGAGATACCCTCTGCTGCTCAAGATGGTGGAGAAGACTCTCCTGCGGCCCCATTTCAGATCATAGACGACTCTGTTGTCCTCAAGTCCGGCAGAAGAAAATAATATGATGCTGGACTTGCAGGGGCAAAGTAGACCTCTATACGATCCGAGCCGCATAAGGGTTCTAGCCACATGGAGAAAGCCTATGCGGTTACATCCGCAAACCGTAAGAAAAAATGCACGCGGCCACGTCTGTCAGCCGCATAGCTTATGCGGCTACAGTTGCCAACCGCATGGACGAAGCTTATGCGGCTACTGAAGTCAAACACTTACAGAAAACCCATACGGCCACAATTGCCAACCGTATGCGGCCAGCCTGTACGGTCGTGACTCCTAGTCGCACAAGGATAACCCATCCGACAGCTAAAGACAACCGCATGCAGACAGCCTGCACGATTCCTAATCCTTGCCGCATAGCGACTATTCCACGCTTCTCTCAATCAGTCTTCGACCGTCTCTCATGCGGTCCTGACCCTGATGATTCTCTGGATGATAAGCCAGACTCTGTGATATTCAACTTGGACTCTTCCTATTACGCACCCGCGAGTGCTAAAAGGAAAAAGTCTAGGGCAGTGCGGGCCCACCAAGCCCAGTCAGCTGTCCCAATCTCTGACTATCAGGGCGTCCCGCTAACTATTACGCGGGCCTCGGATGGGAAGTTGTACAGAACCACTCGAGTCCAGCCCCCGGCGGCAGACGGACAGAGAGGTTCACAAAAGTCTCCCAAATTTCTGGGAGCAAACATGGTCGGTCCAGACCCATCTGACTTGCATAAGGCCATCCTCCACAAACGCAAGGAAAGAAAAGATGCATCGGGGTGCAAAGAGTCCTCCCACGGACGTCACTGCACCCAAATCATCGTCAACTGCTGCTGCAATGGCACGACGATGCAAGAAGATCAGCAGTCTATCTTTCAAAGACTACAACAGCTATCTTCAGAAGACGAGGCACTACCCGTCGTCTCCTGCAACTCTGCTCGGAAAGTCCCCGCTGATGGAAGGGGGAAGAAGACGAATGTTTCCAGCCCGAAGACTTCAACCACTGCGACTAAAAAACTGTCGTCAAAGCGGGTGCCCACCACCGGAGTTTTCTAAGGTACTCGCTCTAAGACGAAACCTGCTAGAGTGGGAGGCTCGTCGTCCATAACGCAGGGGGTTGCTGGGGCTGGGGGTAGCACCCCTCCGAGCTTCCACAACAATCCGATATTCCAAGAAGACGAGCCGGGGAAGACAACTCTCCCATCAGATACAGCCGAGCCTGGCATCCCCGAGGACGTCCACGACTCTCAAGATGAAGCAAGCTCTGAATCCGGGGTACTATTCCCTCCGAGTCCGAACCAGAAGAGAATATTTCTACATATTCCGATGACTTCCCGGTACATGGGTATGACTCGGAGGAAACGTCCTCCACCGTCCCTTCCGTTTCTCATCATATAAGGACGGTGTTCATGACGGACAGCAATCAAAGTGGTTCCAGTGATCGCCAACGCATCGACACTCTGGAGGCCATACTACAGGCCTTGGTCAAGTCTGTAGATGAAATCAAGGCGGCTCTTCCAACTCTGCAAGGAGGAACACCTGGCCAAACAAGCACGGGTCCCGCGATCAATGCGGACTCGAACTCAGCGGCACCAAACCCGTGCAACAATCCTCCCGAAATAACGGCTCCCACCGCTGCAGATGATGCCAGGGAAGCAAGAAGAGAGGTTCAGGAGCTCCGAGCCCTGTTTCACGCCCGAGAAAACTCTCAAGACCTCAGAATACAGCAACCATACCCGGCTGCATGGAGGGATGTTCCCTTCCCACCAAGATATAAACCGTTCAACATCAATCCCTATGATGGCAAGACCTCAGCTAGTCGGTACATCACTTACTTCGAGGTCACCATGGACCATCTGCCCCATGACGATGCTATTCTCACCCGATTATTCGTCGGAGCATTGGAAGGATTCGCTTTCGACTGGTATCGCAATCTGCCGGACAACTGCATCCACTCCTTCGCCGGCTTCAAGCGCCTGTTCTTGGAGAGATTCTACGAAGTAGGGCAGGACGTCACCATGTCCACTCTCATGGATGTCGTCCAAGGGGAGAAGGAGATGACAAGGAACTACATTGAGCGGTTTCGCCAAACCGCCATGAAACTGCCCTCCGAAAATCCGGATTCCTTCTTAATTAAAATTTGCCAAAAGAGACTGCTTCCAACGATCACTCTCTGGATGGGAGAAAGTCAATTCAAGGATTGGAAGACGTTCATCATCAGCGCCACAAGCGCCGAAGAACGACTGAAGAAGGCTCACCAACTGGGATTGCACATCTCGGAAGGAGAAAATAAGGGCAAGCGTCCCAACAACGATAATGGGGGTGGCCCCTCCAACAATCGGGATAGCAAAGGAAAGCAGGCTATGGTGGCTGATACAGCACAAAAACCTGAGCCAAAGCCAGCAGACAAACAATGGCCGCAAATCACTTACTCCTTCAAAGACGGTCATGTCAAGCCCATTTTGGACATGCTCATACAAAAGAACAGAATTCAGCTTCCTCCACCAAGATGGGAACCGCGGCTGGCAGAGATGGAGAATCCAAAGTACTGTCATTATTATCGCTATGTCCATCTTGCTACACACGATTGCTACCAGCTGAAATGGTACATCCAAAACCTCATCGATTCAAACGCTCTGGCCATCGATTTCGAAGAGGTAACTGTGGCAGCCAATATGGTGTCCGTACAATTCGGCAGCTTCCCTCCGACAGAAACTCAAGATGGGGTGGTCCCCATCCCTCTGGCGACAATGGAGATTACCAATCTTCCACCTCACCGAGATCGGGCTGCTGGTCTAGTACCCCTCACCACATCACGAGGGGAGGTCATGTGGATCCATCCAGACTTGGTGTCAGAAGTGACTCCGCCCACACCATCTTCCACCGACATGAAGAAAAGTGGAAAAGTCAGGACCTGCCACACAATCTCGGCAGACATCGAGGAAGCTACAGCCGTCGTCACGCGATCTGGAGCGCAATCCCAACCTGTGGTTGACAATCCAGGTGAGAATCATCAACCCACTACAACTGATGCTCCGGGACCGGCTCAGCCTTCGACGACCGACAAGCCTAGGCCGAGGGAGACTCGCTTCGACAAGTCCCTCTGAAAAGAGGCAATCCAAGGGCTAGAGAGGCCCTACAACTTTGACATCTTAGCGCAATTGGCTAACACACCGGCCAAGTTGTCACTGTACGAACTCCTAAGGCTCTCCAAGGACGTTCGTATTGCATTGAGCGAAGCACTCAAAAATGCCGATGTCTATCTGGCTCAATCCAACCTCACCGGGGAGGACTCACCCGTGGATCTCCAAGACAGTGCCTGCACGGGAGCTATGCCCAACATCGTCTTCACTCCGTAGGACATGCTCATCAAAACCAACCTACACGATCGCCCGCTATACTACACGGGATACATTGGCGACGTAAAGGTGGATCGAATGCACATTGATCCTGGCTCTTCCATAAGCATCATCCCGAAGGGTCTGCTACATCATCTCCGCATCCCAATGCATCGCCTGACACCTACAAGCACCGCCATCAGCGGTTTCAATTCGGGCGGGAGCCACCTTATTGGGAAGATTCATCTGAAGTATCAAATTGGCGACCTCCAATCCGAAGTCACCTGCTACGTCATAGATGCAGACACTTCTTACAACATCCTCCTGGGGCGCCCATGGATACACGATTATATGATCATGCCTTCTACACTACACCAGTACTTCAAATATGTCGACAAATACGGCCTCGTGAGAACGGAATTTGCGGATATTGATCCCTTCAAAGGGGTCGAATCTTACTACTCAGACTCCTGCCTGTATAAAAAGTCGAAGAAGCACCTTGGTGAAGGAGATGTACAAGCTAGTACCGAGACAGCCACAGGATCAGAAGAACCTCTGACGATCCACCTCCAAGCTCGCAAACCGGGCAGGTCCGCACCCCTTACTGCCACTCTGCGGAAGGACGCGATCAGCCTCTCGGCACAGGAGGAACAAATGATAATCCGGCTGCCAAGGTCCGGCCAAGTGCCGAGATCCACAACGGGGCCACTGACAATCAGACTACCGAGAGTCGGTCAACCCCAAACGGAGAAGCTCAATCCCTCCGATAGGCCACTGACGATACGCCTTCCCAAGAAGGGTCGTCACCCCGATGCAAGGTCTGACACTTCTAGCGAACCAGCTACTCCTCACTCTACATCAAATGCCAAATTGGGGGTCGCTAGTCTGCCAACAACTCCATAGTCTGCTCCATCAACTGAACCACTGACAATCAAGCTTCCTAGGACGTCCTCTCAGTCTTCATTCACACAGGGGGTAGCCGAAGAGGAACCAGAGTTAGCCAAGTATGTGGCTGCCCACACTGATGTTCCCTCCGCTGATGATATAATCTCCCTAGAAAAGATACCTTACTTCATCAATAAAGGTTATCTTTGAACTACACTGAGCTTAATAAGCTTTGTACAATGTATGCTATAGAATACGGTATAGGCACTCACCTACACACACAGGTGACAAATGTGTACACCGCAATCCAGCTTACTCCAGTAGAAGACGCTTACCGAATAATCGAGGGAGGGGACCATCCAATCATCTTCGGCCGGAAGGACGACCCACATCCCTTCACCATAGAGGAAGCCGACCTCGGGTCAGATGCCGGAAGACTGCCTCTGTATCTTTATAGCCCCCAATCCAAATATCTCATGCAAAAATAGGGGTATAATCTGGAGACGACGCCAGGCTTGAACTACGGCATCGGACGATGATTACCTTTGAAGCCACCGGTCCCGGCAGGCAAACCACGGGACTACTATAGCAAAACTCGATGCGGGTTAGGATATGTAACGCCTACTACGACCCCTGAGAGTTCAGATGAAGAATACGACTGGCAGTCACATTCAACCAAGTCACCCACTTCTGACTCGGATACCATCATCGGAGGCATGTTCAGACAAGTCTTGTCAGTTAACATGGCATTCGTCGATGCTTATGAAGAAGATGAAGACATCCCTAAAATCCTCGAGCTAGAGCCGTGGGCCCAATAGTTGGATACACAATGGGAAAAACGATTCGAACTGAGAGAACCTCCTGCTGAAGATGAAGTCATACAGGTTGACCTCGGCAGCAAATCTTCTCCAAAACCAATTTTCGTCAGTAAAAGCCTAGCAGACGAAGAGCGGGAGTCGCTGCTAGAACTTGTCAGAGAATACATTGATGTGTTCTCCTGGAGCTATGAAGACATGCCAGGGTTAAATCCCGACATTGCTCTTCACAAACTCAACATTCGGCCGGATGTGAAGCCAGTCAAGAAACAACAGCGACACTTTCGCCCAGGCATCATAGACGCAATCGAAGCCAAAGTCAACAAACTGATAGCCAGCGGCTTCATTCGTGAGGAGCAACATCCCGATTGGGTCGCCAATATAGTGCCCGTCCTCAAAAAGAATGGGAAGATTCGAATCTGCATCGACTTTCGCAATCTAAACGAGGCGTGCCCCAAAGATGAATTCCTCCTTCCTATCACAGACATCATGATCGACAATACCTGCTGCTTCGAACGTATGTCGTTCATGGATGGCTTCTCGGGGTACAACCCAAATCAAAATGTCTCCTGATGACGAAAAGCATACATCATTCCGAACACCAATTGGCACATACTGCTACACAGTCATGCCTTTCGGTTTAAAGAATGCCGACATCACCTATCAAAGAGCCATGAGTATCATCTTCAGAGACCACTTACGCAAGACAGTGGAGTGCTATGTTAACGGTATTCGACCTAATACGAGCGCAGAATTTGAAAATGAATCCAATGAAGTCCTTTCTGGGCATATCCAGCGGGAAATTCTTGGGCTTCATCATCACTGCACATGGTATCCATGTAGACACCGAGAAGACGAAAGCATTCATGGAGATGGGTCCCCCGAGAAATCTCTGCGAACTCAGAGGCCTTCAAGGGAGGCTAGCTTATATCAGGAGGTTCATTTCCAACCTCTCCTGGCGATGTCGACCATTCACCCATCTTATGAAGAAAGGCGTCTCATTCGTATAGGATGAGGAATGCCAGCGCGCCTTCGACAGCATCAAAGAATATTTGTCGAACACACCAGTCCTGGTGGCCCCGGTTTCTGGAAAACCATTTCTGCTCTATGTACGAGCAATGGAACATTTCCTCGGGCTCTGCTCGCACAAAACAACGACGCAGGCCATGAGCAAGCCATATATTATCTCAGTCGAATGATGATTGGGCCAGAGCACCGATACACCGCTGTGGAGAAGGAATGCCTTGGCCTGGTGTTCGCCATTCAGAAAATACGGCACTATGTCACCGGACAAACGATACATGTGATCTCACGAGTCAACCCTCTCAGGGTCCTCATGACTAAACCAGGGGCACTCAGCTCTTGCCTCGCTACATGGGCAATATTACTGTCCCCTTATCATATGATCTTCGTCCCACAAAAGGCAATCAAAGGTCAAGCCCTGGCAGACTTCTTAGCAGTCTACCCAGGCTCGGAGTCCTCCAGAATATATGAAAAGATACCAGATGAGGTCGCCGACTCGCATGCAACCTATCACGATAATATATGGCGAATGTTCTTCGACGGTGCTTCGAGGACCGGACCTAAAGTCAATATAGTCGTCGGAGTCGGGTAGTGCTAGTCTCCCCTTCCGGATTGGTGATTAACCGCGCTTATTCCCTCACAGAGCCCAGCTCTAACAATGTGGCCGAGTACAACGCTCTGGTCATTGGCCTCCAACTTGCAAAAGAGCTGGGGGTAGAATACCTTGAAGCATACGGCGATTCCCAACTAATCGTCAATCAGATCCGGGGCTCATACGAGGTCCGCCACGAAGACATGATCCCTTATCACCAAATAGCGATTGACATCATCTCATCGTTCGAGGGGTTCTTCATCGAACATGTCCCCAGACTCCGAAATATCGAAGCTGATGCCCTAGCTGGTCTTACCGCTTCCCTAGCAGTTCCGAATTATGATCGCCAATCAGTGGATGTGATAGGCCATGAACTGGTCTGTCCCAAGAACAATGTACAATTCGTGGCAAGTTATTCCGCCCAGACGATCGATGAGGCCCCAGACTGGAGACAACCATTCATCGACTTCGTCGTCTACGACATCCTGCCCGAGAACCCAAAGGAAGCCACTTCCATCAGACGGCGTTCTCTCAGATTCTTCTACGATACAGAGACAAAAATGCTGTATCGTCGCTCCTACGACGGATTACTGCTTCGGTGTCTGTCAAACGCAGAAGCCAAAGAAGTCGTACGAGAAGCTCATGACGGTGTCTGCGGGGCCCACCAGCCCGGTCCTAAATTGCAAGACCGTCTTCGACGAATGGGCTACTATTGGCCCACGATGGTGGCAGATGCGATAGATTATGCTAGAAAATGCAAAGCCCGCTAAGTCCACGCGGACTTCATTCACCAACCATCCGAATTTCTATATCCGACAGTGGCGTCCTGGCCATTCGAAGTATGGGGAATGGATATCATTGGTCCAATCATCCCACCTTCCTCCCGAGGACATCGCTTCATACTTGCAATCACTGATTACTTCTCCAAATGGGCGGAAGCAATCCCACTCGCAGAAT
>JANAVB010036018.1:4822877-4908976 GCA_029216955.1 Iris pallida
TCAAGACCTCAAACGTGATCAGCTTCCTTAAGCATCACGTCATCTACCGCTTTGGACTGCCCCGAAGGATCATCCATGATAATGGTCCGCAGTTTGCAAGCCACGCATTCTATCGGTTTTGCGATAAGCACTGTATTCAGAATGTCGCTTCGACACCGTACAACCCGACGGCGAACGGGTTGGCAGAGGCATTCAATAGAACAATCAACAAACTCCTCAAGAAGTTTGTCTCCTCCAACAAATGCGACTGGAACGAGAAGCTCGACGAGTGTTTATGGGCGTACCGTACTACAGTCCGAACAACTACCGGGAATACACCATTCTCTCTGGTATACGGGAGTGAGGCAGTTCTCCCATTAGAGACTCAAATACCCTCACTCCGCGTCGCCCTCACTTATCAATTGATGACGGATGACAACTGCCGACGTCGACTACAAGAGTTGGAGGCCTTAGATGAAAAGCGCCTCCTAGCTCAGCAAAGGATCGAGCTATACCAAGCACGCATCTCAGGATCCTTCAACAAGAAGGTCAAAATCAGAACATTCCAAGTAGGCAATCTTGTTCTGGCAGTCCGGCGGCCAATGGTCATGACTCACAAGACCGCCGACAAGTTCCAGCCAAAATGGGAAGGTCCATTTGTCATCGAGGTCGTGTTCTCCAACGGTGCTTACCGCCTCGCTAAGCAAAACGGAGACTTGCTCATGTTGCCCGTCAATGGCAAGTTTCTGAAGAAGTACTATGTCTGAAACAAAATCCTCAAGACATCTCAGTGTGTCGAGTCATGTGCCTTCCTGTACCACTGAACTCACATTCTGGTTCCATGCATAGAGTCATGTACCCGCTGGTACCTCTGAACTCATTTCCATATTTTACAATCACTTGAGTCATGTACCCGCTGGTACCTCTGAACTCATTCCCACATTTTACAATCACTCGAGTCACGTACCCGCTGGTACCTCTGAACTCATTCCCTATATTTTCTAATCATACGAGTCACGTACCCGCTGGTACCGCTGAACTCACACTCACCATTTCCTAGATTTCCGAGTCATGTACCCTCTCATGCCGCTGAACTCATGTCCACAAACATCCCAGATTATCAAGTCATGCGTTCGTTGGTGCCACTGAACTCACACTTTCACAATATCGAGTCATGTACCCACTGGTGCCTCTGAACTCACATCCCGGTCACTCTTTCAGATAGAAAGTTATGTATGATCATACCTCTGAACTTCCTTCCTAGAGGAGATCCTCTCCCATGATCCAATACCCGCACTTCCAGTGCACAAAAAAGGGTAAGCGATCCACAAATTCCCAAGACGGCCATGTCCTCGTTACCTCTGAGTCGTTTCACTTCCGCCAAAAATAAATCACCCCCTACATAGAACTTCCATGTCCTCATTACCTCTGAGTCATTTTATGTACCCCCTCTTCATTGAACCCACTCCTGCCATGTCCTCATTACCTCTGAGCGGGAAGGCTCCGTAGAAGAAACCTTCATACTTGCCATGTCCTCATTACCTCTGAGTAAGTATGTCGGTTCTCTTTCAACCTAATATCTGTACCCACGCCCGGAGTACGACAAGGATAATAGGTCCACAAATGTCCTCTGTTGACCACAAATGTCCTCTGTTGACCACAAATATCCTTCGTTGAGTCTACTCCTGCCATATCCTCATTACCTTTGAGCAGGAAGACTCTACGGTAACACCTCCGTACTTACCATGTCCTCATTACCTCTGAGTAAGTATGTTGGTTTCCTTTTATCCTATTATCCGTATCCTAAACTGGGGTACGCCAAGGATAAGAGGCCCACAAATATCCTCTGCTAAGTTTCTTAGCATAAATCTACCATCTCGTCATGCCCCAGGAGCCCAGCCGCTCTACGGCATTCCCCTTTTTCCCAATACCGAGAGCACCCATGACCACTTTGCCATGGCCGTTTCGGGTATCCTGACCAAACTTGTTATCCGTACCCAAAACCAAGGTATGTCTGGGGTAACAGGTCCACAAATAATCCCCCAACAAGTCCAATTCCACAAATACCACAAGCACAAGAAAGAGAAGATGAGTCGAAACATGCTCATTTATTCAAAATTCAAAGTACTACATCATCTGGGATCATATCCCTTGAAAAAAAAAGAAGGAAAAAAAGGAGCAAAAGAAAACAGAAAACCGATCACTGCTCCGGGGCACATAGTGTCATGAGACGGTCCGTCAGCAAGGCAACCGACCGCTCAAACCTCTGTCTAGCTCGACGCTCTGCCTCTTGGGTCAGCGCCACCTCGTCCTCCAGATGAGCGTGAGCTTGCCAGTTGTCCTCAAATTTCTTGAAAGCCCGCTCCAGGTTAACAGAAGATCGGGAAACCTTCTCGGCCTCTTGAACAATTGACTCCTGTTCCGTATGAGCAGTCCTCAGCTCCGACTCCAAGAAGGCCAATTCCTTCTGAAGTGCGAGAATCCGCTCCTTCGTGTCAGCTATTCCACGAGAAGCAGCCTCCTCCCGAGCCCTATAAGCGTGACTTCGACGACCCAGCCCGTCGTACGAAGCGGAAAGCTTGTCAAGGTCCCCCTTCACAACTGGCCCGGCGCTGTCTCGAGCGAGCTTTATCCTATCCCGAGCGGCAATAAGGAAGCCTCGCTCCCGTTCAATCGCAGCAGGCAAATCAGCATGCCGTAACACCAGCAATCGGGTCACGAGCTGATCAGCCTCTGCTAACTTGGGCTCCAGGAGCACAGCCAACCCCATCCCGCCAGAAAGAGTCTTCAAAGTTTCAATCTGACGCCGAGCACACCGCAGGGACAGAGAGAAAGGGGTCCCATGTTCTACGGCAGCATCTACGCCCCTCTTTAAATGGCGGTAGAAGCTGTCGACCACATCCTACGACACCTCGTCCAGAGCCTCCGAAGAAGCCGGCGTCAACGGGAGTGTAGCTGGCAGCACTGAAGAAGACGCAACAGAATCTGCCGCCCCTGCCACTAGGGAAATAAACTCCGTACGGAAGGACGCCTGAACAGCGGTCAACTCCTCTTCAGCAGCCCGCAGAACCTGAATGCTCGGCAGGGCCGAAAAGTCAGTCTCTAAAGCCGTGTGAGCAGCAGAGGATGAGACAGAGACCATTGCTCCTGGAACAAGCTACCCCCCATCTGCCCGGAGCTGGCAGGAGGCACCTCGACATGAGTCCGAGAAGAAGAGGAAACGCTCCTTTCCTCCGGATCACGGCAGGCCGAGCCTTCCCCAAGAACATCCGCTGTAGGGAGTAAAGGGTCAGGACCTATAGGGCCAAGACAACCATGAATTGATTTGACCTGGAGGATATGTTGATAGAGCAAATAAGCCCCCTCACTAGTCAATATTTGGCTTATCTTACCAGCGGAAGAGTGTGGAGGCTGAGGTTCGCCTACGGCCACCACAACCTCTCCACCAGCGGCCTCCGAGTCGGGTATAATAGACTCCTCCGCCCCTGCACCCTCGGAAGGGGATGCAACGAGATCGGCGTCGCCTTGCTGAAGTTTAGCGATCTCGAAGACAGGCCCGAGGAAACCTTCGTCACCCCGGGCCGAGGCCTCAGCAACCTGGGAGCCCCCAGCCACCGCTGAGAGAGCCCCCGCAGAAAGGACCGCGACACACATATCGCTAATCAAAGCAACAAGGGCCGGATCAACTCCAGGGGCAGCAGACGGTTCATGAGAGCCTGGTTCGTCAGACGCCTACAAAGAAGAAAAAAATGGTTAGGTCATATCTCCAAGAAAAAAAAAAGCCACAACAAGGAGATAGCTCCAACATAGTCGTACCTCCGGTGCAGCATCAGTATTTTCACCCCTCTCGGTAATAAGCAATCCACGAGACCTAACGGCAGCTCTTTTCACAGAAAAGGTCGCTCTGCTGTCAGAAGACTCACGTCTGACTCATTTACGTGAGGGACCAGGCACAGCGGGAGGCTGTCCGTCCCTCACTACTTCCTCTTGTGTAGCAAGTAACGGATCCTCCGCCAGTTCGTCTGGTATGGGAAGCGGTTGATCCGTTACTTCTTCACCCCCACCAGAAAGGGAGTCTTCGCTATCATGATCATCATCCTCCTCAGCCGACTCGGAAGATTCTGATTCAGGGAGGGGAGTCTGGAGTACCAGTTGCTTTCTAGCCTTAGCCCCCTTGGGCTTCTCCTCTAAACCGGTACCCACGATGAAACTGGTACTCGGATCGAAATTAACAGGAGGCTTGTTCGCCATAACATGATACAAAGCAGCCACGTACAAAATTTTCCTCGACGCCTTAGCATCGGGGACCGAGAAGCTGGCCCGAGTATGATAAGCGTCATAATAATTCCACGCCCTGACACCATCAAGAACGCTACCTTCAAAGCCCAAACAAGGGCTGGGACAGTCAAGGAATAACTGGCTATAGCTAAATTGGCAGGAAAACCTACTAGGCAGGTAGGGCTCCAAGTACACATTATCGCGGTTATGATAAACCAGATGCGCGGGGCGGATGTTGCGCAACCAGGTGAGCATATTCGGAGACAGAAAGTGAGAAGGTCCGGTACCATCAAGGTATACATTCCTCACTTCCTCATCGGAAAAATGAGGAACAGACACAAAAAAGTTACACCCATCCACCCTCGCCAGCGCCCTCCGACAAGCTGGCATAGTATTGTATTCCCAAGACTGGCGATGGCATTTGAAAAGGAAAGCGTCTTCATCTGTAGCATCTTCCGCTATTCTAGGTCCCATCAAAGACTTGTAGTACATTAACAACCACCCCATCAAATAGTGAAAAGGTAGCTCTATGCGCTCAAAATCTAGCGTCTTCTTGCGGGCAATGACCTTGGACGAGAAAGTTCGAAGACGATGGTGTATGCTACACACCATAGCCGGAAGAAGAGCCAGTCTAACTCCAAATACCAGCTTAACGGCAGGGAAAATGAAGTGGCGGCTGATCCTCTCAATAGAACCTGCCCCTCCCGAGACTACGCAGTTCCGTAGCCATATCATTAAAAATCCAGCTACGAGCGCCTTCTCTGACATCTGCCTGGTACCGTAGTAAAAATAGCTAAGAGAGTCAGTTTGACTCCCGAATATGTCGCTCTTGGACCGCGACTTCTTGACGCTCAACATCAGGTCCTTTATCTCTCCCTGGGTTCGAGGGGTTCGAGGAGTAACCTCGCTAGAAGGGTCAACTTTAAAAAGATAATTGACCCAGGATGTGGTGTGGGAGCGGTCGCTTCTGAGCTATCCTCCTTTTTTATAGCCATCTGGTGACAAGCACTATGATGGCACAGCAACTCCGGATACACCGCAACAAAACCAGGGAGTCGTCGGTTCAAGTCCTCGAACTCCTCGTTCGACGGAGTGTACGCCTCGAAAGGCTCGTTCCCCCATGAAAGTTTGGAGACAGTATAAATCTCATAGAGAGCAAGCCCCAACTCCCCTCCGGGTGCAAAGAACGTCCCCGTTCGCCGGTTATACATCTTCAAGAGCGCCACGAATAAAGGTTTATTGATAGGAAGCCCGTGGCAAGTGCCCCGAACGGCATGATAAAGTCCTACCTCCCGCAGGAATGTTCCGTAGGTCTGCAGAACCCAAGTGGTCAAGTGGGCCCACGTAGAAGTGGGGTTTATCCAGTTTAGCAATGCCAGTCTGCCAACGGGATAAGATTTTTTACGAGCAAGCCGATTCAGGAATGTATCAGCTTGAGTGAATGTGAAGTTGGGACCGTATACGTTCATGAAAGAGCCTGGGGCCAGGCCCATCATGTACCGGAGGACGGAATCCTTACCCGCGTACGCTGACCGCATGTTCGGGTTATAATAGATGTCGCCCATCAACATCCCTGATTGGGTAGGAGTTAAGTTACACACCATCTTCCTGTCCAACAACACCATATTGAACCACGACAGAAGATAATGACGCTGCATGAGAGGAATATGGATCGCCATCCCATCCAGAGAAAAATCCCAGTTCTCAGAGATCTCTAATACTCGGGGATTCTTTATGATTAAAGCGTCTCCAAAGAGGAATGAAGGCTTCAGGTATAATCCATCCAACTTTCCAGTATTCATCATGGCACGGAGATAATGGAGGGTCTGATTCTCGATGGCATTCAACTTCTCCGAAGGCTCATTAGCAGGAAATTGATGCAACACATGCTTAACTAAGTCATCAAAATGTACGCCTAAGGCGAACTGATTTGAGCCCACTAGGAGTTCCCCCGCAGGATTTAGTGGCAGATTCACTGAAGAAAGAGACGAAAGAAATAAGATTAGAAGATAGTCAAAACAAAGGAGCATTTGAAAGATTATTTGAGTCTATGCGGCTCGGGTTGTCACAGCCTCATGCAGTTCAGAACCAGATGAGTCCATGCGGTTCGGTTCATCATAGCCTTATGCGGCTCCGAGTCAGACGAGTCCATACAAATCAAGTCAGATGAGCTTCTAAAGCTTCTGCGGTTCGGATTCAGGTGAGATTATGCGGTTCAAAGTCCGCACGAACTCATGCGGCCCTGAACAGACAGACTTATACGGCAACAAGCAGATGAGCTTATGCGGTTCAAAAGTGAACTACACTCATGCGGCCCAAACCGAGAGTATATATGTGGTTCAGATCGAGTATGACAAGCCCATGCGGCCTTCTGGGCGAAGTGCTTATGCGGTCATAACGACGAACCTTATACATGCGGCTTGTGCATAAGTTATGCAGCAGAGCAATGGCAATTAGGGTTCTAAAGCAATGCCCTTACCAGCGATGGGCGGATGAACGTCGGGATGAACAGAGGGAACAGCGGCTGGCGGAGGAGTGGCCACGTTCGTCGTCGCAGCCGCCGCAGAAGCGACCGTCTTGCCCTTCGCATCCTTCGATGCAGCAGCCTTCTTGGGAGCCATGGGTGCTTGGGAGAGAAAGGAGTTAGAGCAGCAAAAGATCAAAGACGAAGATCAAAGACGAGAGAGAGAGAAGAAGATTTCCCAGAATGAAAGGAGTTAGAGCGTGCAACACAATGATCGACTCTTCGGTCATCGAGGCAAAAGACGGCTGAATAATAGCCTGGCTCTTGGGATCCTGGACCAAAAAGCGGCTCTTAAGATCTGACAGCAAATCAAGAGCATTAAAAGCAGAAGATTTATGAAAGATTTGCACACGCGACAGGAAGACGTGGCAAGGAGCTCATGCGGCTAAAATAGCCTATGCGGTTCAGGGAGTTATACGGCCGAGATAAGCATACGGCTGGAAAGTTCCATACGGCTAGGACAGAATATATCCCTGCGGCTCTCGCATAATCATGCTTCTTATTCAAAGTATTTCAATTTTGCAAATTGAAAACTTTGAAGGGGGTCTTGTAGAAACATGAAAAATGAGGAGAAAAATGGTCTATGCGGCCAAAAAGCCTCATGCGGCTCTGTCACGACCCGCTTCCGAATAATCGGATACGAGTCGGACACGCCCAGCCTTCATTGTTAGACACAATGAAGTAAGCTGTACCAATCTAGGGAAACTAACCAGATAAATATGAAAGTATAGAATCACAGCATCTATATAATGTGTCCCAACCAGAAAAGAGATACAATATCTAAATTTATTATAATTCAACTATAAGAGTCTGCTAGTCTCAATACATGGAAAGATAAATGGAAACTAAATGAAGTACTAGGCCTCTGCGGCCTCTAGGTCACAAGCAGCTCCAGCTGGCTCAGGAGGGAAGGCAGTATCCTGTCCATAGTATGTGTCACACAAAGCCTCCATCTCACCTATCATAACATATCCAGTCAGGAGCGGAGCAAAGTACAGTTATAGGTAATGAACAATAACATAATGATATGAAAAGTAAATGCTGGAAGAACAGGATAAGAACAAGGTATGTAAAGAACATGAAGAACATGAACTACTGCTATAAAGATACAGGAAAGATCATGACTATAGCTAATATCAAGAACAGGATCATAGGAACTAATGTAAGAACAAAATCCTGAACATGTGTGTAATATATTTGAAATACTACTATGATATGTGACCGGCTTGGGTAAGACCATGAAAGAGCATGAAAAGATCCTGAAAGATCATATAAGGTACGGCTTAGGACCCGCGTGTACTGTGCGAGGCCTAAGCTAAAGATCATGAATAAGTATCCGGGTTTGGTCACATATCTAGAGTATTTCCCCACCCCAAGATGCAAGTAAGATCATGAAAGAGCAAGTAAGATCATGAAAGAACAAGCCAGAAAAGATCATGAACGTGTCGCAGTGTGTCAGCAATAAGGAACAAGGAAAATGTACTGAACAAAACCATAGAATGTACTTGCCTTGCTTCAGGAAGTACGAGTAGGTAAAAAGTGCTGGAGGATCTCCTGTTTAAATAATGATTTACAAGGATAAGTCGACAATGTAAAATTGATGATTATGTCTAAGATCACTAAGACCAATTTTAGGTTCCACTTGATAAATACTAACTACTCTATAGATATGATTACAGATGAACTAAACTACTACATTAGCTACTTCTTGTAGGTGTAAACATCCTAACATCTGACCAAGAGTTGTATCCTGAAACCCTTGTTTATAGCAATAAGCATACATGGAAGGGTCAACCTAGAAATTGATTTAATAAGTCTTTGCAAAAATGCAATTACTCCCAAAACCTACACTTGGTTTTACTGTCTACTGCTGAACTTAGGATTTAATCTTGTGGAAAAAGTCATACACAACAGTGGTTGATCCTATAACAACACCAATTGTTCACTTATACTAAAACCAAACTTCCCCAGGTTACTGCCATATCCAGTTTAGCAAAAACACAGACAAAATAGCACCCATGCAAACCCAGTTCATGAAATCGAACCAGAACATGAAAGCATGGTCCCCAGGTTCAACAACGGTGCAAGTACAACTATAACTCAAGAGTTGTTGGTACCTAAACTGGTTAAGGATACCCAGATTGAAAGTTAAGTCATAACAGCACACAAGGCCATACAACTGCTATTAACCAACTGAATCCCATACCTTGGTCCCAACTATGTCATGCTCTCAACAGTTCAAACTTAGGACTGATCTTCCCATGTTCATGATAATTTCAGTTAACTGAGTTCTCAATGAATTAATTACCAAGCTTCTTAATTATCAAGAGAAACTCAAGTTCCTGGAAAACTCTCAGGTTTCTGAGAATTTCAGTCTCAAGTTCCTAAATTCCTGAGGCTCATCAGTTCTCAGTTCATGATGCAATAGCAGGCTCACAGTAATGTAGACAGGAAAAATACCATGGTATCTAATAGTTTGAACAGAGAATGGAAACAGGATATAGTAAAGAGCACCATGTAACTCACCTATCAGAAAGAATCTCATAGGCTAAAAAAAGACTCAGTATCCAAACTGAAACAGCCTCCCCTTCCATAGTCAAATTAACTAACCAATGGTTGCAAAACAAGGGATCCTGAATGATACATTATTTTAGTTTAACACAGTAAAATACATCACAAGCCACTTGGAAACCATTCTCCCATCATATGTAGAATCACCAGAGCTTTTAAGGGAATTATAACAACCTCAGATTTCACTAGCTCGAAATCATCATAGGTTATTTTGAAGTAAGCTCTCATCCATCCCCAACTTGATGTTTAACCCAACATATATTTCCAAGGGACTGAGATTGATTTCCCAGTCACAACCTCATCAAGTTGTTCTAATGGCTGCTAGGTAGCCATTGAAAAGCATTCCCAGCACAGTATCCACTGGTACATGATTTTATTGAACCATGTAGAAGTATTAAATACCCAATGACTGAAATGGCTCAGTCACAGCCTTCAGATTTCACTCATTAGACAGTATAGGAAACCTTGATAAACGCATATCATTCAAACAGAATATGGCTGAAACCATATCACCCCAATATATGTGTCATGCCCATTCCCAGGAATCAACAGGAAAATCATTGGTTGTAAAACTCGATTCCAGATTATTATTTCCCATCCCACAATACTGTAGTATGAAAATAATCCAAATTACCATACGAGATACTAACTAATCATAGGAAGACAACTAAAACTTGCAAGAAGAAAATTATAGCTACCTGGTTTTCGAAAGAGCTGTTGATTCAGAAACGGAGCACAACCTCAATGTCCAAAATCAATGAGTATAACTGTTCAGGCAATACAACAAACACATAGAACACAATATAAAAAATGGTGCTCTCATAATGTTAGGGTGTCCAAAGAATTTCTATATTCTCTAAATTACCTAGTTAATCCCAGATTCAGACTTCCAAGCTAATCCCAGGCAATCGATCCAATGATCTAGCACACAAAATTCTAGGGAAGGAAACCACGGTTGAAATCAAAATCATTCACAATCGAGATTCAAAATCACTAGGTTGAACACTCACCATCGTTTCTCGTTCTCGATTAAGGAAGAACGATCGATCGATCACGAATCTATTCTTCCTACAAAATTTGATCAATCCAGAAAAGAATTGAGAGCTGGAATTACAAAACTAATTGATCAGAAGGTTGACTCTTACTGAAATTAGCTTGTCTCAACAGGAGCTCGACTGTTGGGAAGAGGGGTTGCCATGGCTGCCATTTCCATTCCTCCAGATCCAGGGAAATCGAATGAAAGAATTTAAGTTGAAGAATGAATAGAGGATGGCTTCATCCACAGAGAGAAGGGAAGGTTATATAGGCTAATGATGCGTGGAAGCTAGGCTAATCCAAAGAAATGGCGGGAGAATTGGCTCTGACAAGCGGTTAGAACGGTGGAGAGATAACAGAGCACATGGCTACTGTGCCATGGCCGTTAGAGTTAATTTGAAAACGAGAATTCAAAGAATGCTCTTAGTGAAGAGCTAACCTCTTCCAGAGAACCCTTAAAGAAACAGTGACTGCTAAAATCAATGGGCTGGTTTATAAAGGCTGGTTTATAAAGGCTGGTTTATGGGCTTAAGTGAAAGCCCAACATAAAACCAAAGTGAAAAGAATTTAATAAATTGGCTAAGGGAAAATAAATAACAAAATATTGGTTTTAAGAAGAACATATATTCAGAAAATTTATGGAAAAGGAAAAATTTACATTTCCTGAAAAAGTGGAGTTACAAATACTCTCCTCCTTGAAAAATTTCGCCCTCGAAATTGGAATGTAGACACAGAAAAATCAAAATAGTGAATCCAAAGAGTTGTTTATTGAATTCAAAAAAATGTATAAAAATACAAAGCACTCAAGTGAACAAACTAGGGTATCGCTCACGCATCTCATCCTCACGCTCCCATGTGGACTCTCCCGGAGAGTGGTGTCTCCACATGACGCGAACGAGAGGAATGGTCTGGTTCCGTAGACGTTTCTCTCTCCGGTCCAAGATCTCTATTGGCTGCTCCTCGTAAGTCAATCTCGGGCCCACCTCCAGCTCGGAATAGTCCACCACATGGCTCGGGTCTGGAATGTATCGTCGAAGCTGAGATACGTGGAAGACATCGTGCACTCACTCTAAGCTATCTGGAAGTGCTAGTCGATATGCCACCTCGCCAATCCGTGCCGTCACGTCGAAGGGTCCGATGAATCTCGGACTGAGCTTCCCGCCTCTGACAAAACGAATGGTGCCTCTGGTCGACGAGATTCTTCAGGAACACTCTGCTTCTAGCTGCGAACTCCGGTGACCATCTGCTGTTGTCCGCCTAGTGCTTCTGTCGATCCACGACGCTCTGAGCCTTGAGTCCAAGTACACATAAGAAGTTTGGGATATCACGCTTTGACAAGGATCGAGGATCAAATAGTCACGAAGTGGAAGGAATTTCAATTACAACTTAGAGGAGCAACATCATGAAGACACAAATATTAAGTATGATAAAAAAAATCGATAGTTTAACACAGGTGGCTAGCACAAGATAGAAAATTATGGTCAGACAGACATGATTTAAGATCAAAATTTAGACAAGACACAAACGAAGTATGGAATCAAAATCTGGCAATGTATAATTTGAGAAAATCAATGATCTAATGATACAATACTAGAAGGTAATTAGCAAGGGTTGATTTGAGGAACGTACGAAATACTCAGGAGATACAGTATCAAATCAGGGTGAACATGCAAGGATTTGTGATTCTCAAAAACATTAATCATATGAAAAGGGATTATAGTCTCCAGAATATCCAAGAACATATTGGTATCTGCAATCACTTTGCTTAGAATCCCTACCCCGCCAGTATGTATCTGACTGCAGTGGACTTTCGGCTCCGTGACTCAAATAACAATATGTCTCCAAATACTCTATCAACCTTATCTATTTTCCAACAATCATTGACGAAACAACCCAAGAGATCAAGATATGAAGAATATGACAAGTCTCGACAATCCTCGAAAACCTATGGGTGTCTGAAATCACTTCAACTTAGAGTTCCTGCCTCGCCAGTGCGCTACTGGCTGCAGTGAACCCTCAGTCTCCATAATCCAGCTAATGGCTGCAGCGCACAACTGTCATGCCATAGTAGGTCATCGAATAGCCTCTCGACTTTATCCCTAGGAATTTCAAAAGAGTTTCAAGGAATTCAAAATGAATTTCAATAGTCCAAGTCACGGAAATGGTGAAATTACCTGACTGTTAGAATACATGAGTTTATTAGGTACTAAAAATGATAAGGGATCCGATCAGTGAGTACAAAAGGACAGCCAGGGGGATTTAAAATTTCAGACAGGACGAAGTTTCAGATTATGACGGAATATCAACTGATATCTAGAATGGTAACAAGGTTCCACATATGGAACGTTATCTTGAAAGGATAACAGAGTCTCGAAGGACGAACTGAAGCAAGGTATCAGATAGAAGACAAGTTTCAAAATAAGAAATAAAATTCCGCACTAGAAACGAGTTTCAATAAAATCTCGAGTAACAATGAAATCTCAAGTAAAACTTGAATAGAAAACGAAATCTCAATAAGGTACACAGTGGAAAATAGAAAATCTAGTATCAACAAAGTCGTAAATAAGGAACAAATTCTCGAATAGAAAATCTCAATGAGGAGACAAGATTTGGAATAGGGAACACAGTCTCAACGAGTTGCGAGTAGGAACTGAAATTCAAAGTCTGGTAAATTTTGGATGGGAGGCAAAATCACGAATAAAACAAAGTCTCGAAATAGGAACAGGATCTTAAATTCTCGAATGGAATCAAGTTATGAGTAGAAAAAGAATCAATGGATGAGTAAAATAATATCCATGAAACAAGCGATACCTCAAATAGGGAACAAGATCGAAGCAAAGTTGTGAACAGAACAATTTCCAAGTAGAAACAAGCCACGCAGGAAACGAATCTTACATAGGGAACAGGTCGAAACCGAAGTTTTCAAACGATGTTTGGAATGGTGAATAGAAACAAGTATTGAATAAAAATCAAATTCCAACTATCCCCAAATAGAAAACTGGACTTCGGAAAGTAAACAAAATTTACAAATTGTAACTAGTCCTGAATAGGAAACAAAATTCCTGAGTAGAATCTCGAAAAGAGCAAGGTTACGAAGAATGGATTGGAGGAGTACCAATCAACGAATAGGAAATAATATCTCGAGTTAAGTTTCGAATAACAACCAAGATTTCAAAATAGAAAATAAGAAGTTCCAAGAAATGGTCTAGATGCTAAAAGAAATTTAAGAAAAACTAGGCTGCTAATCAAGATACATGGTTTTTCCAACCATGCAAAAATCTTCAGTCTTAGTCTGTCTTCAGTATTCCTCCGGAGTGGAAATCTCTCTAACCTTCTTCAATTGTCCTGACATAGGTTGATCCCTGCGGTAGTGCTTCATGTGATTGTTGCATCTGGAGAGGCGGGTCCCCTTGTTGTAGTCCTGGTGCTTCTCGCGTTCGTCCTTGGGCAGCGTGGTCAGTGGCCTCCAAGCAGTTTTTGACTTGGTTGGCAGACGATCTGCAGTGCAGGCATAGCCTCCGTCTTTTGTGGCACTCTTCATAGTGGCATCCTGAGAGGTGGCAGAAATTGTAAATGATCGTCGGCTGGATCTGAATCTGGATCTCCCGCTGGGGCTAAAGTACAGGGCTCTGGCTGGAATATATGGCTGCTGCCGTGCTGGCTGCTGAGATCTGCTCCTGATGATGCGACTGGTGATGTGACCGATGAAATACTGACTGAGTGTTGTGATGCTTTGCGGGTCCAGGGTAGTTGTTGTCTTTGTCATAAATCTTCACGTCTTTCATGAGCTTCAGCTTCCGACTTCGTTTCATTGTCTGCGTTATATTCTGAATCTCTAGGCTGGTGGCTCTAATCTTCAGAGAAGTCGGATCCTCACATGCTGAGATAATCTTCAGTGGCGGCTTCAGGTTCTCGATCGGCTCTCTGGTGCAAGATATGCGCTTGGTGTCGGAAAAGTCCAAGTGTCTGAGCGTCTGGAAATCAGAAGTTCTTCCTGGCTCGGAGAGTGTATCCACAAGTCTGACTTGGAAATGGTGGCATGCTTCCTCTGGTTGTCAAGGGACCCTTCAGACGTCTCCGTCAACTACGTACTACCCATGGGAATAGTAGAGTGATAGAAGGTAGTGGAAGCTCGAAAACGTCAAGTGCAGGCGACTTGACAGTTCTGGTGTCGCATGCTTTTGAACTATCTGTAAAACAAAAAAATTGTTAAAATAACCTAGACCTACATACAACAAGTGTTTATAGAATATCAAAATACCTGATACACCTGATATACCTGATATACCCTTATTTTCCGATTTTCCTATGCTGTGATCAAGTTTCCCTAGTGTAAATCAAGTCCCCCAATAGTACGCTAAGTCCTAGGTACCATTAGGATGGACCTGCATGGGCCACCACTAAAAACATATCACGACCCGCTCCCGAATAATCGGACACGAGTCGGACACGCCCAGCCTTCATTGTTAGACACAATGAAGTAAGCTGTACCAATCTAGGGAAACTAACCAGATAAACATGAAAGTATAGAATCACAGCATCTATATAATGTGTCCCAACCAGAAAAGAGATACAATATCTAAATTTATTACAATTCAACTATAAGAGTCTGCTAGTCTCAATACATGGAAAGATAAATGGAAACTAAATGAAGTACTAGGCCTCTGCGGCCTCTAGGTCACAAGCAGCTCCAGCTGGCTCAGGAGGGAAGGCAGTATCCTGTCCATAGTATGTGTCACACAAAGCCTCCATCTCACCTATCATAACATATCCAGTCAGGAGCGGAGCAAAGTACAGTTCTAGGTAATGAACAATAACATAATGATATGAAAAGTAAATGCTGGAAGAACAGGATAAGAACAAGGTATGTAAAGAACATGAAGAACATGAACTACTGCTATAAAGATACAGGAAAGATCATGACTATAGCTAATATCAAGAACAGGATCATAGGAACTAATGTAAGAACAAAATCCTGAACATGTGTGTAATATATTTGAAATACTACTATGATATGTGACCGGCTTGGGTAAGACCATAAAAGAGCATGAAAAGATCCTGAAAGATCATATAAGGTACGGCTTAGGACCCGCGTGCACTGTGCGAGGCCTAAGCTAAAGATCATGAATAAGTATCCGGGTTTGGTCACATATCTAGAGTATTTCCCCACCCTAAGATGCAAGTAAGATCATGAAAGAGCAAGTAAGATCATGAAAGAACAAGCCAGAAAAGATCATGAACGTGTCGCAGTGTGTCAGCAATAAAGAACAAGGAAAATGTACTGAACAAAACCATAGAATGTACTTGCCTTGCTTCAGGAAGTACGAGTAGGTAAAAAGTGCTGGAGGATCTCCTGTTTAAATAATGATTTACAAGGATAAGTCGACAATGTAAAATTGATGATTATGTCTAAGATCACTAAGACCAATTTTAGGTTCCACTTGATAAATACTAACTACTCTATAGATATGATTACAGATGAACTAAACTACTACATTAGCTACTTCTTGTAGGTGTAAACATCCTAACTTCTGACCAAGAGTTGTATCCTGAAACCCTTGTTTATAGCAATAAGCATACATGGAAGGGTCAACCTAGAAATTGATTTAATAAGTCTTTGCAAAAATGCAATTACTCCCAAAACCTACACTTGGTTTTACTGTCTACTGCTGAACTTAGGATTTAATCTTGTGGAAAAAGCCATACACAACAGTGGTTGATCCTATAACAACACCAATTGTTCACTTATACTAAAACCAAACTTCCCCAGGTTACTGCCATATCCAGTTTAGCAAAAACGCAGACAAAATAGCACCCATGCAAACCCAGTTCATGAAATCGAACCAGAACATGAAAGCATGGTCCCCAGGTTCAACAACAGTGCAAGTACAACTATAACTCAAGAGTTGTTGGTACCTAAACTGGTTAAGGATACCCAGATTGAAAGTTAAGTCATAACAGCACACAAGGCCATACAACTGCTATTAACCAAATGAATCCCATACCTTGGTCCCAACTATGTCCTGCTCTCAACAGTTCAAACTTAGGACTGATCTTCCCAGGTTCATGATAATTTCAGTTAACTGAGTTCTCAATGAATTAATTACCAAGCTTCTTAATTATCAAGAGAAACTCAAGTTCCTGGAAAACTCTCAGGTTCCTGAGAATTTCAGTCTCAAGTTCCTAAATTCCTGAGGCTCATCAGTTCTCAGTTCATGATGCAATAGCAGGCTCACAATAATGTAGACAGGAAAAATACCATGGTATCTAATAGTTTGAACAGAGAATGGAAACAGGATATAGTAAAGAGCACCAGGTAACTCACCTATCAGAAAGGATCTCATAGGCTAAAAAAAGACTCAGTATCCAAACTGAAACAGCCTCCCCTTCCATAGTCAAATTAACTAACCAATGGTTGCAAAACAAGGGATCCTGAATGATACATTATTTTAGTTTAACACAGTAAAATACATCACAAGCCACTTGGAAACCATTCTCCCATCATATGTAGAATCACCAGAGCTTTTAAGGGAATTATAACAACCTCAGATTTCACTAGCTCGAAATCATCATAGGTTATTTTGAAGTAAGCTCTCAGCCATCCCCAACTTGATGTTTAACCCAACATATATTTCCAAGGGACTGAGATTGATTTCCCAGTCACAACCTCATCAAGTTGTTCTAATGGCTGCTAGGTAGCCATTGAAAAGCATTCCCAGCACAGTATCCACTGGTACATGATTTCATTGAACTATGTAGAAGTATTAAATACCCAATGACTGAAATGGCTCAGTCACAGCCTTCAGATTTCACTCATTAGACAGTATAGGAAACCTTGATAAACACATATCATTCAAACAGAATATGGCTGAAACCATATCACCCCCAATATATGTGTCATGCCCATTCCCAGGAATCAACAGGAAAATTATTGGTTGTAAAACTCGATTCCAGATTATTATTTTCCATCCCACAATACTGCAGTATGAAAATAATCCAAATTACCATACGAGATACTAACTAATCATAGGAAGACAACTAAAACTTACAAGAAGAAAATTATAGCTACCTGGTTTTCGAAAGAGCTGTTGATTCAGAAACGGAGCACAACCCCAATGTCCAAAATCAATGAGTATAACTGTTCAGGCAATACAACAAACACATAGAACACAATATAAAAAATGGTGCTCTCATAATGTTAGGGTGTCCAAAGAATTTCTATATTCTCTAAATTACCTAGTTAATCCCAGATTCAGACTTCCAAGCTAATCCCAGGCAATCGATCCAATGATCTAGCACACGAAATTCTAGGGAAAGAAACCACGGTTGAAATCAAAATCATTCACAATCGAGATTCAAAATCACTAGGTTGAACACTCACCATCGTTTCTCGTTCTCGATTGAGGAAGAACGATCGATCGATCACGAATCAATTCTCCCTACAAAATTTGATCAATCCAGAAAAGAATTGAGAGCTGGAATTACAAAACTAATTGATCAGAAGGTTAACTCTTACTGAAATTAGCTTGTCTCAACAGGAGCTCGACTGTTGGGAAGAGGGGTTGCCATGGCTGCCATTTCCATTCCTCCAGATCCAGGGAAATCGAATGAAAGAATTTAAGTTGAAGAATGAATAGAGGATGGCTTCATCCACAGAGAGAAGGGAAGGTTATATAGGCTAATGATGCGTGGAAGCTAGGCTAATCCAAAGAAATGGCGAGAGAATTGGCTCTGATAAGCGGTTAGAACGGTGGAGAGATAACAGAGCACATGGCTACTGTGCCATGGCCGTTAGAGTTAATTTGAAAACGAGAATTCAAAGAATGCTCTCAGTGAAGAGCTAACCTCTTCCAGAGAACCCTTAAAAAAACAGTGACTGCTAAAATCAATGGGCTGGTTTATAAAGGCTGGTTTATAAAGGCTGGTTTATGGGCTTAAGTGAAAGCCTAACATAAAACCAAAGTGAAAAGAATTTAATAAATTGGCTAAGGGAAAATAAATAACAAAATATTGGTTTTAAGAAGAACATATATTCAGAAAATTTATGGAAAAGGAAAAGTTTACATTTCCTGAAAAAGTGGAGTTACAGCTTGGAGGGCCCATGAGTCCCATACGGCTCAAACCACATAGGCAGTTCGAGTAAACTCATGCGGCTCAGAGAGAAAGGCCAATGTGGCATTCAAAATAGCTGTACCCAACGACGCATTTAATGCTCTGACGACTGACAGCTGACAGATGACAGACCTGACATAAAGTTGTCATAATGAGTGGCGCTGCCTGCCAAGTTTCGGGAATAAGGAAAATCTTCAAAATGGTACTGTCTACCAAGTTTCGAGGCAAGCTTATATGGCCAAAATAAGATGAGTTCATGCGGCCAGTACAGAAAAACCTATACGGTTCAACCATAAAGGTCCTCCATGCGGCTCGGCCATGAAGGAACCCATGTGGCTCGGCTATGAAGACTCTCACGCGGCTCAACCATGAAGACTCCCATACGGCTCGGTCATGAACATATTCATGCGGTTCGGTCATGACAACCTTCATGCGGTTCGAGTATAGAGACTATTCCTGCGGCTCGGTCATGAAACCTTTCATGCGGCTCAGTCATGACGACCTTCATGCAGCCCAAATATGAACCCTCCTCATGCGGCTCAACAACGATGACAAAACACGTGTCCTAAAGGTAATCAAATCTTGGGTCAGATCCTAATGATTTGGGACACGTGGCAAGAGAATGAATTAAATAGATTCATTCAGATTTGCAAATATCAGCAAATCATCATGATGGGGATTTGTTATAATCAACATTAATGACTGACATGATTTGGCATAATCCTTATTAATGGCCCAGATCCTTCACGCTCAAGATTAATGGCCCCGATTGATTACTTATCAGGCCGCCGCCACTTTGAGAGTGGGCAATCATTGCAAACCCGAATGATGCCCCCCCACTATTATAAATAGCAGGGTGCCATTCCCTTGCAAAAAAGATATAGATAGACTAACAGAGAGAGATACGCATATACAAAGAGACACTTTCCCCCAATAATCAGAAAGAAAATACACAGAGATCAATCCAGAGAGAGAGAAGTTTAAAGAGCAATACGAGGAGAGCAAGAAGAGTATTTTTTCATCAACGCCAACCATCTCGTCACAGGAGCCAAGGCTGCATACCGATCTTCCAAGGAGTAAGGCAGGGCTGCCGTCGCCTTCCCGAGCCTCTATCGTCACCCCCCAGAATCAAAAATAAACAATTGTACTTAGATTGATGTACCTAGGTTTTCGTCCCTAGGCTTTCTTTTTACAAGCGAGTTTGTAACGTAAAGTAAAAGTCCGGTCCTCCGATAACTGTTCTGTTCTTTTATATTTTATGGCAAACAGCGCAGTGGGTGCATAGGCGCATAGGAGTAGTGGACGCATAGGGTATGGTCCATGCCTATAAATAGGCTTTGAATAAAGAGAAAATTCATTATTCTTTTTTCTCTTAGAACTTTCAATAGACTTTTCATCTCCTCTCTGCACGAACCATGTCTCCTAAGGCCGCCAAAAGATCTGCAAAGGGCAAAAGGGCTGCGCCGAGTAGCTCTCCTCCTATGACGACGTCCTCGCCAGTCCAAGACCCGATCCTGGATGAGGCTACGCCTTAAAAACAAAGTCTTGAGTGTTAATTTGCGACGCTCAGACTTTTCTTCTACCTGGGCGCATGCGCCCAAGGCAACATGCTTCTGTGAGCATTCTAATGCGTCCACAGAAGCATGCTCCATCATTGTGGTGTGTTATGTACCCACATTATTGCTATACGTTATGCGCCCATATGCTGCTGCATGTTATGTGTCCACATGCTGCTGTATGTTATGCGCCCATATGCTGTTTTGGGCGCATAACCCTTTAGGTGCATAGCCCTTTTGGTGCATAAGATTCCCCCAGCACTTAGTTTTTCTTAAAGATTTTGAGTCTGACTTTCTCTTCTGTCCTTGCAGTTAACATGTTTGTTCCCGAGCTTGGTAGAATCCCTTTCGGCTCTGCTTGCAAAGTCCTCGGCACAAGCCTCATTACCAACATGGTCAGCAATGTTCAGGCCAAGATCACTCATGACCAACCTACGAAACGAACGATCGCCATACTTGAACAGAACAAAAACTTTTTGAAGCAGATGATTAACGACGAGAAGCTCTTGCTCGGATGGACACATCATTTGAAGAAATCATACTTCCTGTTTGGCAACAATATAGGATTCGAGGATGACGAGATGATATGTCTAGAAGACCCTCTTGTAGTTAAGTTAAATAACCAAAGCATATGGTTGTCATCGATGAAGCGCCAATACCCTCTGTCAACGTTTACTGATCTGGCTGTGCAGAGGCAGATAAAATGGGACCTGACCCCTGAACTATATGCGGTTGTTTCTGGCAGGATCTAATTCACCTCTGGTGACCAAAAGAAGGAAACGTTCAAGTGTGTCAAGGGTTCCACATCCTACTCCATGAGGGGGCTATAACCTGGTGTCATAATGAACGATATCCCGACTGATCTTCACCCCTACGCTGCTGAGACTCTCTCAAACTTGATGCTGTCAAAGACGAATTCATATCCGAAGGAAAGCTGCGGATAGAAGGTTAGAGACATTCTATTCCGTTCTAGAGTGACCTTACTGGATGGGTGCTCTCGACTTACGAGGCCACCCTAAAGGCTGACGGTCTTCTTTATGCCGTTAGAGCCACACAAATTGGCATGAAGGTTAACTGGCCAATGTTCGTCTCCTTGGCAGAGTTATACAACCATCACACGTGCACCTTCTTCACTCCGGGTGGGGAGTTGGGTTTGGCTCTTCACGAGATGCAGGCGATATCTAGACTTTTCTGGGGGACGGAGCCATACACAGAATACGTCCCCTGTGATGTAGAGCTCCTGGATTTAGAGAGAAAAAACTTCGAGATGATGAAGGTGTACAAAGAGTTACTCTGTCACTTTTTTATTTGTCACCAGATTACGAAGAAGGGTAAGACTGAGGGGTCCCTTCCCTATATGAGGGCCTGGACCAACTACGTCTTCACCAGAGAATAAGGGGATGGCTCAGTCTCTTTCTCGTCTCGTAAGCCCTTGACGAGCTCCGAGATAGAGCAGTTAATGGCAGATCACGGAGCTGTAGACACTGAAGATAGTGATGATCCTGAGGAAAACTTCCTGATTTATTATTTCTTCAGGCAGGCCGAGTTCGAGCTGTCAGAAAAGGCGGTGCTAGCCGCTTTCCTGATGATATGGCTTCGTGATTGCGTAGTCCCTGGTGGTTTAGGGTCTATTGAAAGAATAAGCTGGGGTATGATACTTTCGACTGTAAAGCTGGCCTTTGGATGCCAACTTGCTCTGCTTCCAGCGATGGTCTGTGCCATCCAATGGGGTTTACGACACTTTATCGTAAAAGCGATAACATCCGATGGCAAAAGGATTTTGCTAGGACTGAGTTTTCCTTTTATTATCTGATGGGATGGCTGGTGCTACATTGTCCCCGATTGATGAATGTCGGGCTGATGGCAGACTCTTTGGCGGGGGATGTCTTTCTTTAGAGATTCAGAGATACGGACTGGACCGTTACAGGGGTGCCTGTTTGTAGGAAGGCTTTGAGTTTTCTGCAGAACTATGAATTCTTCAGAGTGTCGCTTCCGTCTGTTAGTGGCTGTGCAGGGGACACCCTAGTAGATGAGGGAGCACTCACTACTAGCCTTTCTATTGGGGCATTTTCATGGCTCCAGTCCATCAGGCCTTTCCATCTGGTATTCGGGAATATTAACCACACTTTCCTGTAGCCTTATTTGCCGAGTCGCTTTATACGACAATTCGACTACAGCCAGGTTCTCTTAGGCAATCCCAGCCCTCATCTACAGTCTATAGGGTGTCTGATCGATGGGGCACGTGCATGGGGCTACTGTAATGGTGAATGTACAAGGGCAGTTTTCACCATGCCCGATGATAAGCCTGACATCCACATGCTCTTTGCTGCTGCCATGTTCTATATTCAGGTCAATACCCTTTATTCTCGGTATGACCGTGAGCAGAGTTTAATATCGAGGACTAGGTTTGCCCTACTCTTGCTAATATAGGACGAGTACGTGCAATGGGGAGTTACAGAAAGATGGGCGCCGTAGCCACAGTTGAATCGGCTGTAGCGCTGCAGCAAAGAGTTGTTCTTGAGGAGCCTATTATTGCAGCACCTCGGGGAGAGGATACTGAAGAACCTCTTCCTGATATTCCTCATAAAAGAAAATCTTCCACCGAGCTGGTTCCACGGCCCATAAGAAAGAAGGTCGCGGACGTGACTGTCGGCTCGCCTCCTTCCAGAAGATCTTTTCGGCAAATGGCATCGCAAGCCATTAACATTCGGGAGGTAGATCCCTTCCTAGACTCCATAGTCGTTTTGGTTAAACCGTTAGGAGTTTTCTCAATATTGCATTTGTCCTTTGCACAGGACGTTGAAGTTGCGACTGCGACAAGTGCTTCTTTGCCTGAAATGGTGGACATAACAACAGTGTCCCATGCTCGTCCTCAACCGATGGAAGAGGGCGGGTCTTATTCAGTTGTAAGGCTTGAGCGAAGGGAAGATCAGGGTGAAGGCCTCGACCATGACGGCGATCATAAAACCAGTCCCTCCTATGACATTTCTTTGGGGGATATGTCTGCGATATGAGCTATGATGAAAGACTTGGATGAAAATCAAGTCCAATCAGCCCACCCTCCTTTGGGTATATCATTCTTGTACTTTTCTTCAGATAAGATTTTTTGACTTTAATTTTGTGCGCAACTTGTGAGGCTGACTTCCATCATATATTCCTTTGTAGACAAGAAAAGGGAACAAAGTACGGAGGTAGCTCAAGATACTGGAGCTAGACAGGAAGCTGCCCTTGGTTCTTCTAGTAAACCGACATCGATTACTGAAGAAGTTCCTGATCGGCCTGTTGAGGCGGCCGTTATTAAATCTGCTTCGGTTCTAGCTGGGACCATGGAGGGCAAGCAGGCAGATGTTGACAGTGAGCGACCTGGGCCTGCTCTCATTTCTCCAGTTCCAGTTGAAATACCAGAACTAGAGGTAATATAGACATAGTAAGGATATTTATGGTAGGTATTTTACTGGGGAATTTGATGTGGACTCATTATCCGGTTTATATTCAGTATTTTTTGAATATAGATAATAAGTTGAAAGAAGCTGCTAATAGAGGTAATATGTGTCATGCCCCGACCCGGAATCACCCGAATCATCGTCCTCGCTGGGGCGTGATGCCGCACGAGCCTGAAGTTGCGCTCGTGCAAGGCAAGATGACAAGTTCTCAAATGGTTATCTTTGAGTTGAACGTTAACAACGAAAGGCAAAACAGAGTATACGAAAATGATTCACTTTATTGATATACGAAATCAGATTACAAAACCTTTTGATAGCCCAACGGAATTTGCCAGATTGGCTACAACACTCAGGTTCTCTCTTGCCCACAAAGGATTTCGCCGTTCCATACATCATGCCTTCTATATCTCGGCCGCATCAATCCTGTCGCGAGTCCGAGCGTCAATGCGATCGCACGCTTCAATACGCTTCGGCATTCCAAGCCTCAACGCGTTCAAGCAATGCTTCACCGCGGCAATCCATTCCCTGTACCCTGCATAAAAGTGGTGGGGGATCAGTACGTTCGTCCTCACATGTACTGAAGCAAAGATCTTCTTTCCAAACCGACATTTTAATATTTATGTTGAATCATGCAACTTAGCTTATGATCTTTCTATGTTCTCCTTAGGGTCAATTTTATGGCATATTCGAAGGCGTAAAGCATGGCAAGCATTTATTCAATTCGCATAAATAAACAGGCAAGCAATCTCGTGTTTGTCTTGTGGCACAACTTAGCAATATCGACGCACTCGCCCTTGCACCGACGCAAGGTGAATACGCCTATCCGTCTTCCCTGTCATGTTATAAGTGCTCGCTATTCAGGATCCATCCATGCAGGATACGTATACCTTGCACTTCCAAACCCATCGCCCTTAACTATATGAAGGTCACTAGCTTTTCGGGCTAGAATGGACTTATATTTATTGAATCGAAATATAAGACGATGTTAACTCTGTGCGGTTGCTAACCAACATCAGAGGCCACCGAAATAATCGCAGCAAGTGGCTTATCAGTTTCACCAGAAGGTCGCTACCCTTCTAAATGAAGTGCACCAACAATAACGAAAACGAATCCCTCCTAGGCCGAACGGTCCCAACGCCCTGGCGCACCGCGTTCGAGGGAATACCCGTGCACGGGCTTTTATATCTTGAAGTCCATTTGACCATGCAACGAATCTTATATTTCATACAACTAAGCAAGTTCGCTTATCTCTATTTCAATTGGCACAACGCCCGAATGTCCTCAACGAACGCCCGTAGGCTGCGAACATTTCGAAGGGCACCATGCCGCATTATCATCTCGCATTTCTTTTGTTAACTTTCTATTGTTCTTACGTTTCATACTTCGTTTCAATGTTCAATGGCATCATGCCTCAACTCAATGCTCGTCAACCGAACCACCCGAAGGTCCCGAATACCTTTCGAGGCACTATGTCATATCCGACAGTTTCGTCACATTCATGCCACAACTGCATTCTCTCGCAACGAAGCCATCTTTTATTATCCCGTGCATGTAGGCACATTTCGACCGTATTCCGATGTTCTATGACTTAGCATTCAATGTCTGTGGCTTGCGCGCTAGGGCGTTCGCTTATTGTCTTTCAATGTTCTAGCCGTTCTAACTCGTACGCGAAGGCACGATATGGTTCATGCACTATGGCACTCGCCAAGTATAGTTATCCCATGTCCTTGTGGCTTGCGCACCGAGGCGCTCACCTTTGCGATATCCAATGTTCCATAGCGACTCGTACGTTTATCGTACGATTCATTTCAATTGTTCTATCTAGTGTTCGACACGCACTACGTTTATCTCACCATCGAGCCACGCCCGTGGCGTTAGTAGGTTAACTCAGCATACAATGATATATTTGACTTATCGTATAAAGGAGTAAAAAGAAGTTAATCCTCCCACCTTGAGTCGATACGCCTTAGTCATTTCGCCGAGCCAATGCGACTCGATTTCATAACTTTGTTCCACGGCCACTCTCCTGACTTAGCCATTCGGATACTTCATGCTTATTGAATTATACATCCGATTTGGGCTTACCGTGCCAACGCTTCCGTCCGTCGCAAGGCGATGATTTGCTTTCACAGACCCCTTACTGAATAAGGCAAAAGATCGACCTCTAACATTTCAGCGTAAACGTATAGCCCGCACATGAAACCAACTAAAATCAATACTTGCATCGATTCGGACTTGCGCCTTGGTCGATTCGATTTCTTAGAATCTTCGAGCCGTCTCAACACACTTATCCTTCGAGGCAACGCAGTACTTCGCATCGATTCACTCGATGCATTCTTTGGGACAAGGCAACTCTTTGCATCGACTTAGTTCGATGTATTGCTCGAGACAACTTAACACTTTGTATCGATTTACATCGATACGTAATCGGGTTAATGCAACTCTTTGAGTCAACGACTCAGTATAATGTACCGTGCGGAGCGGGGTATTACAGAATATTCCACTCAAAACAAGGTTCGTCCCGAACCGAAACCAATACTAAATTTCCAAGAGATTCATTAGATCGTTCCACGATCTCGTCTCACCATCATTTGGATCGTACAACTTAGTTTAGAATTATACACATATTTTAGGCGTCCCACCAATATATGCATTTCAGCCAAGTTCAGTTGTAAGATATCGGAACAACGCAAACACGTAACTCTTATTTTTGATAACTTGACATCTCGTATTCTCGATCGGACTTGGCTCTATTATTTGTTCTCGCAGTTCTAGCGCACATACATATTGATACATATACGATCCTCCAACGAAGAGTCAAGGCACACGATGCGATTCAAAAATTGCATTTCTCAATTTGTATGTTTCATCGGGACGATCAATTCTACGCGTCGCGTCAAGCCGTCGTGCATCCGATCACAACGAGTCTCCGTAACGCCTTGCGTTCGACGTCACTATCCAACGATTTCTTATGTTTTACTTCGTATCTTATCTCGACATGTTTCTCTTTTGTTGACTTGCAAAAGCATCAACATTCAGGACTACGTCTGCTAGGTGACTTACCTAGACACCGTGCTCAAATCCTTCCGACGCAAGTTTAAATTGACATTGCACAAAGGCCACAATCTATCCGACATAAAGTTTACATCAAGGCGATGGTGCTCCAGACAACGATCGCCTTGACACGAAGGTCTTTACGATGCGTCTTACGTTCGATTTCCTAACGAGTAGGAATTCACTAGCCAAATTCCCAACTTATCCGTCTCGCAACATCGAACATAATTTCGATTCACGCAAGCTCAATTGTAAGGCGATTCAAATCTAACAACATAACTCGTAAGTCATTCTCTTATCGTTCTCTCTTGTGCATCTCACGAATCTCGCAATCGCCTATCCGAATCACTAAGTTCGTTGGTGAATTTTTAGTTTGATCGTCGACCAACATAACCATTCAAGCATTCATCCGACGAATACTCAAATCTAACTATATCATTTTCAATCGAAAGTTGTTCCAACAATTTTCGATCGTCTAGACTTATCGTCAACATGCAACGTATTATATTTGTTATCGGTGCAATCTCATATACGATATCGCATGGGTCATCTTACGGTCTGCAGCATTCAATTTGATTTGGCGGTCAAGTCTTATAGGGTCAGCTGCCCCGAAGCTACGCTCGATAATTGTGGATCATCACCGAAGGACAGTTTACTATGAACCATGTTATATCTTATTTCGGTGCCAAATCACATTCCGACGATTTCTACGCGACTATCCAAATCCGTACATAACTATTTCTATCGGCGCAACTGATGCGCAACTATCCTCCGAGTAAAGTCATGCACTGCCGTCGAGTTCGAGTCTATCTTATTTCGCGGTCGACACACGAGATGCTATACGCATCGAGCAATCGTCGATGACTTATAGTCTCGTCTTTGATAAATCACAAAGTTCATGATCAACCAGTTCGTTTCATTCTCGTATCGTTAGTTATGAAATTTTATAGCGCGAGGCACACTCTATTTTGTATTCTCACATCGCTTACGTTTCCTTACGTATCGATCACGATACGCCGTATCCATTTCGATAACGTAAGGGTCAACTTTGAATCTGTTCCAATGTTAACTTAACTCGTATCGCATACTTCCAAGTTCGCAACAAACTTTTCCATACACATCGACTCGTTCTCCGATTTGCCGCATCCCGCTATACTTCGATCGCGTAACTGAGTTACCGATTATCCAACATCGAACCCTCAAGTCATACGATCTCTCCCTCTAAGTTTCGCATATTTTCAGTCGTACTCAAACGAGTTTCGCAGTAACGTAACCAACTATTTCTTAGACACGATTACTCACGTCAACCAACTCTTCACCGAAGTCGCCCATTGTACGAATCGATTATAATTCGTATCGCCCAACATTTATATCGAAATCGCAAGTCATGCGATTCGATTCGTCTAGCCGAACATTTCTATCAAGATCGCAAGTCGTGCGATTCGATTATAATTTGTATCGTTCAACATTTTCATCGAGCCCGCAAGTCGTGCGGTTCGATTTCAACGTTTCGAGTTTCCTATCTCGTCGATCCGATCGTTGCCTCAAGGCATAATCGTTTCGCTTGTTCCCGTCATTCGACCGACACATAAATTTTTAATCGACGTACCGTTCAATGTTACAAGTCACGCCTTACTGTTCTAGCCGATCTTTGAAGAACACTTGCATCAACATGCCATTATACAAATTCTCAATCGAGTCTCGGTGCCATCCCGTCCGTTGCGGACAAACCTTCCGCAATTATCATAATACGTCGATGCAATTCATCGCACAAATGGTATTACATATACCACTCGGAATCGAGCCATTTATTGTATCGGTGGTATGCCATATACCACCCAGAAATTAAGTTACTTTCGTCGCAACGTACTCCTTACGAACCGACGATCTCTTCCGACTCATGATTTTTGTAGTGATCGTGCTTGATCACAACCGTAAGTTTGATTTGAATCAAATCCGACGCAACTCGGCCAATGCATTCATTTGCCAACACAAACTCGGTGCGCAACCGAACCGATTTCGTTTTCGATTTATAACTTTTGTTTTCTTTCGTTGCATCTTGTGCAAAATTTCATTTTCAACATCCGTCGCACTTCGTGCAGCGATTACTTTGATACGCGTTGCACCACGTGCAATAATTTTACCTTCGATATACGTTGCACATCGTGCAACGATTTATTTTCGATATTTACCGCACCTCGTGCATCGATTTCCTTTCAGTATGCATTGTACATCGTGCAAAGATTTATTTCCGACATTCAAAGTCAATGCTCAAATCTGTTCAACGCATTCGATATTGACTTATGGCTTTTCAACGCAACGTACATTCGAAATTGATATGTGAATCCGTTCTACACATTCCATATCAACTTTTATTTTCTTTTCAACGTATTATTTACAATCAACGCGTGGCAATTGCTGCAGCAACATTCCACGACTTTTATTGTATCGATGCAACCAATATTTCTTGTATCGTTCATTGTAAACAACGAATATCTCAAATTTCAATTCACAACGTGCTACATCCACAGCAACATATCCTTGAATTCACATCTCATAACTTGTTGTACTTGCAGCAACAAACCTTTTCCGACTTTTCCAACTAACACCATGTAATTTCCAAACAACACGCGGCAAAATTACATAATTTGTATTAGAATTATTGTATGGAACATCCAGTGCGGCATCGAGTCGAGTCAAGAGTAATTTTGATTGGTGGTGGGCAACTTTTAGAACTGAAATGAAGCAAGCGTCCAGAGAAAATTGAGCCTACAGCTCTGATACCAATTTGTCACGCCCCGACCCGGAATCACCCGAATCACCGTCCTCGCTGGGGCATGATGCCACACGAGCCTGGAGTTGCGCTCGTGCAAGGCAAGATGATAAGTTTTCAAATGGTTATCTTTGAGTTGAACGTTAACAACGAAAGGCAAAACAGAGAATACGAAAACGATTCACTTTATTGATATTCGAAATCAGATTACAAAGGCTTTTGATAGCCCAACAGAATTTGCCAGATTGGCTACAACACTCAGGTTCTCTCTAGCCTACAAAGGATTTCTCCGTTCCATACACCATGCCTTCTATATCTCGGCCGCATCAATCATGTCGCGAGTCCGAGCGTCAATGCGATCCCACGCTTCAATACGCTTCGGCATTCCAAGCCTCAACGTGTTCAAGCAACGCTTCGCCACGGCAATCCATTCCTTGTACCCTGCATGAAGCTGGTGGGGGATCAGTACATTCGTCCTCACATGTACTGAAGCAAAGATCTTCTTTCCAAACCGACATTTTAATATTTATGTTGAATCATGCAACTTAGCTTATGATCTTGCTATGTTCTCCTTAGGGTCAATTTTATGGCATATTCGAAGGCGTAAAGCATGGCAAGCATATTATTCAATTCGCATAAGTAAACAGACAAGCAATCTCGTGTTTGTCTCGTGACACAACTTAGCAATATCTACGCACTCGCCCTTGCACCGACGCAAGGTGAATACGCCTATCCGTCTTCCTAGTCATGTTATAAGTGCTCGCTATTCAGGATCCATCCATGCAGGATACGTATACCTTGTACTTCCAAACCCATCACCCTTAACTATATGAAGGTCACTAGCTTTTCGGACTAGAATAGACTTATATTTATCGAATCGAAATATAAGACGATGTTAACTCTGTGCGATTGCTAACCAACATTAGAGGCCACCGAATAATCGCAGCAAGTAGCTTATCACTTTCACCAGAAGGTCGCTACCCTTCTAAATAAAGTGCACCAACAATACCGAAAACGAATCCCTCCTAGGCCGAACGGTCCCAGCGCCCTGGCGCGCCACGTTCGAGGGAATACCCATGCACGGGCTTTTATATCTTTAAGTCCATTTGACTATGCAACGAATCTTATATTTCATACAACCAAGCAAGTTCGCTTATCTCTATTTCAATTGGCACAACGCCCGAATGTCCTCAACGAACGCCCGTAGGCCGCGAACATTTCGAAGGGCACCATGTCGCATTATCATCTCGCATTTCTTCCGTTAACTTTCTATTGTTCTTACGTTTCATACTTCGTTTCAATGTTCAATGGCATCATGCCTCAACTCAATGCTCGTCAACCGAACGACCCGAAGGTCCCGAACACCTTTCAAGGCATTATGTCATATCCGACAGTTCTGTCACATTCATGCCACAACTGCATTCTCTCACAACGAAGCCATCTTTTATTATCCCGTACACGTAGGCACATTTCGACCGTATTCCGATGTTCTATGACTTAGCATTCAATGTCCGTAGCTTGTGCGCTAGGACGCTCGCCTATTGTCTTTCAATGTTCTAGCCGTTCTAACTCGTACGCGAAGGCACGGTATGGTTCGTGCACTAAGGCACTCGCCAAGTACAGTTATCCCATGTCCTTGCGGCTTGCGCACCGAGGCGCTCGCCTTACGATATCCAATATTCCATAGCGACTCGTACGTTTGCCGTACGATTCATTTCAATTGTTCTATCTAGTGTTCGACACGCACTACGTTTATCTCACCATCGAGCCACGCCCGTGGCATTGATAGGTTAACTCAGCATACAATGATATATTTGACTTATCGAATGAAGGAGTAAAAAGAAGTCAATCCTTCCACCTTGAGTCGATACGCCTTAGTCGTTTCGCCGAGCCGATGCGGCTCGATTTCATAACTTTGTTGCACGGCCACTCTCCTGACTTAGCCATTCGAGCACTTCATGCTTATTGAATTATACGTCCGATTTGGGCTTACCGTGCCAATGCTTCCGTCCGTCGCAAGGTGACGATTTGCTTTCGCGGACCCCTTACTGAATAAGGCAAAAGATCGACCTCTAACATTTCAGCATAAACGTATAGCCTGCACATGAAACCAACTAAAATTAATACTTGTATCGATTCGGACTTGCGCCTTGGTCGATTCGATTTCTTAGAGCCTTCGAGCCGTCTCAACGCACTTATCCTTCGAGGCAACGCAGCGCTTCGCATCGATTCACTCGATACATTCTTTGGGACAAGACAACTCTTTGCATCGACTTAGTTCGATGCATTGCTCGGGACAACTTAACACTTTGTATCGATTTGTATCGATACGTAATTGGGTCAACGCAACTCTTTGAGTCAATGACTCAGCATAATGCACCGTGCGGAGCGGGGCATTATAATATGGACGTAATAGCAGAGGATGTTCTATATCTGACCAGAAGTAATATGGATGTGGAAAGATATATAACATTAGGTAGGCGTGGATAATTCAGAGGTAATATGGACGTGATTATTCTTGATGAATGCTTTGCTCAGAGGTTATATGGATGTGGTAAAATGTTTCTTAATCATTCCACTAGGGAAACAATTATCGGAAAACAATTCAGAGGTAATAGGGACGTGACTTGTTTTCGTCAAACCGAGTTTGGGCATAGTCAAAAACGGAAATGATTCCACTGGGGAAATCTTTTTAGAGGACCTATTATCCATGGCGTATTCAAAACTCTTAAAATACGGATAATAGTTAGATAATTTTTTGAATCGCATAAACATTATACTGTATATTTCCATGACTGAACAAATGTTAACATTGTTTACAGAAGATTACACATAATATTTCTTCAAGAACTTGTTGTTGGTAGGCATCATGAGCAAGTCACCATCATGCTTGGTTAGTCGGTACGTACCGTTAGAATACACTGATTCTATAACGAACGGACCTTCCCACTTAGGCTAGAATTTTCTTTTGTCTTGTGCATCATGACCATTTGTCTCCTCACTGCTAAGACTAGATCACCAACTTGGAAGATTCTTTCCTTCACCTTTTTATTGAAGGCTCTGGAAAGGCGTGCTTGGTATAGCTCAATGCGCTGCTGAGCTAACAAGCATTTTTCGTCTAGCGCTTTGAGCTCCTGTAGTCGCAGACGGTAGCTTTCTTCGATAGTCAACTCACTGGCTAAGGCTACTCGAAGAGAAGGAATCTGGATTTCTAGGAGAAGAATTGCTTCGCTCCCATAAACCAGAGAGAATGGCGTACTACCTGTTAGTGTCCGGACCGTTATACGATAGGCCCAGAGACATTGGCCGAGCTTCTCATTCCAATCGCAGTTGTTTGAAGACACGAACTTCTTGAGAAGTTTAATGATGGTTTTATTGAAGGATTCTGCTAACCCATTAGCCGCTGGATTGTAGGCAGTAGAGGCTACATTTTGGATTTGATTTCTATCGCAGAACCGATCGAATACATGGTTTGCGAATTAGGAACCATTATCATGGATGATCCTGCGAGGTAGGCTGAAGCGATAGATAACATAATATTTGATGAAACTGATCACGTTCGACGTCTTCACTTTGGTAAGCGGTATAGCTTCTACCCATTTGGAAAAGTAATCGATTATAGCTAGGATGAACCGATGTCCTCTGGAAGATGGCGGGATGATTGGGCCTATGACATCCATACCCCAGGCTTTAAAGGGCCAAGATGCTTCCGTCAGGTGTAGAAACTCCGAAGATCGGTGAATGAAGTCGGCGTGGAACTGACAAGCCTTGCACTTCTTTGCATATTTAACAACATCTGCTATCATCGTGGGCCAATAATAACCCATTCGTCTGAGACGATCTTGTAATTTGGGACTTGGTTGATGTGCACCACAAACTCCGTCATGAGCCTCACGGAGTGCATGTTTGACTTCTGTGTCTGATAAACATCGTAACAGTAGCCCGTCGTAAGAGCGTCGGTACAACATCTTGGTAGCTATATCGAAGTAAAATCTGAGGGATCGCCTTTGGATAAACACTGCTTCTTTTGGGTCCTCGGGGAGGATTCCATAGATGGCGTAGTCTCAGAAAGGAAATCTCCAGTCTTTAACATCGACGTATATTTCTGTTGTGTAACTGTGATGAATATGCAAAGCATCTTTCACACAGAATAGTTCTCGACCAGATACTGTGATCGATTGCTGAGTATTAGTAGGAACGGTCTGGTAAGCGGCATGACCGGCTAAAGCGTCTGCTTCTATATTATGTAGTCGAAGCACGTGCTCGATGAAGAATCCAGCGAAAGTAGACGCCAACTCGATTATCGCTTTGTGATAGGGGATGAGATCTTTGTGACAAACTTCATAATCCCCTCGGACCTGACTAACTATTAGCTTGAAATTGCCGTAAGCTTCTAGATAGTCAACTTCCAGTTGTTTTGCCAGTTGCAGGCCCATTAATAGGGAATTATATTCGGCCATGTTGTTGGTGCAGGGTTCTACGAGAGAATATGTACGATATATAACCAGATGGTCGAGTGACACAAGCATGACGCTGTTTGCCATAAAAATCAACAACAGGTATTACAGAACACTGGAATTGATTGCAAACTCACTTGTACAAAGAAGAGCCTAGAAAGAAAACCTAGGAAACAATCTATGTATAATTGTTTAGTTTTGATTCTGGGGGCTGACGGTGGAGGCTCGGGAAAGTGCTATCAACTCTGCCTTACTCCGTGGACTATCTGATATAGTCTCTAGCTCGTAAAGATATTACTTTTCTCTTGAAGGTTGCCAGCCTTGGATTGCCAACCATCTTGCAGGGGTGTGGCACCATGCTATTTATAGTGATTTCGGGATGAAGGATGCATTGATGACCACGTGGCAAATCCCTGGGCCTTATGGCCGTAATCATGCCTCGAGACTCGGTCTGTGACTGATAGCTGGGGATTTGTTAGGATTTGTTGTGATTTGTCGTTGAGCAGTTGAGACTGGTCAATTTGCCACGTGCATCAACGAATCTTCTGTGACGAGCCGCATGAAGGATGTCTCCTGGCCGAGCCGCATGAGGAATGTCTAATGGGTGAGCCGCATGAAAGAATATCTCATGATCGAGCCGTATGAAGGAATGTCTCATGACCGAGCTGTATGAAGGACGTCTCATGACCGAACTGCATGAGGGAATGTCTCATGACCGAGCCGCATGAAGGACGTCTCATGACCGAGCCGCATGAAGGATGTCTCATGACCGAGCCGCATGAGGAGTGCCTTCTAACCGATCCGTATGAAGCCATCTCACGACTGAACCGCATGAGGAATGTTTCATGACTAAGCCGCATGAAGGATATCTTCTGGCTGGATGGGTAGGAGAAGGTGTTGTGCCGAATGTTACGATTTGAGAGAGTTTCGTTTGTCTCCCTCTTGACTATCTCCTTGTTCGAAGAAGATTTGACGGTGGTCTCCTTCAGAAGATTGTGATGCGCTTGACTGGGACATCTGAGTAATGCCTCTAGTTGAGAGCAGGCACTTACAATGCCTTCAATTGGCATCATGTTTCCGAGATGACGTTGGAAAGGCACAGTAGGTCACAGTCGCTAGAACACAGACTGCCTTGATAGTGGAGCCACTGTCTTGTAACAAAAGCAGTAGATGATGACTCGTGTGCAACGACGTCCCGGGAGGGACTCATTGCATGCCAATGCTTCCACCTTGCGTTTGTGAGTAATAACCTCACGCAGGTCGGTAGCAAGCTGATCTACCTTTCCACCGAACTTGTGGACTCGGGTATCCCGAGCGCACGGGTGCTTAGGCATCATGTTTGCTCCCTGATCCATGGCTAGTAAATGCACTTGCTCTGGATCATTAAAGGGAGGCTTTGAAGACCCACCCTGCCCGTTAGCCCTGGGGGATTGGACGCGGGTGGTTCTGTACAACTTTTCGTCAGGAGCCCGTGTAACAGTCAACGGGATCCGCTGACAATCAGCAACTTGGACAGTTGACTGGGCTTGTTGAGCCCGTACTTCCCTAGACTTCTTCGACTTAGCACCAGAAGGTGCGTAGTAGGAAGAGTCCAAGTTGGAAGGAGGAAAGGGAAGTTGGTGCACTTTGCAAAGGAGGCAAGGGGGCTCTATTTATAAAATGGAGTGAGCCCTTTCTTCTTTTCCTTTCCGAGGTGGAACTAAAATAATATTTTCCATGCTTCTATAGACGCCTACTCCGGCCGCGATATTTCCTTTAGGTCATGTTCTTGATGCACCGTCAAAGAACATTCGCCACATGGAGATTTCTTCAGTTGTGGTGTTTGACACCACTACTTCATCGGGGATTTTGTCGTAGAGTTTGGAGGATTTTGGCACTGGATGAGCTTCTAAAAAATCAGCTAACGATTGGCCTTTTACTGCCTTCAGAGGAACGAACGACATATCATATGGAGTCAACAGTATTTCCCATGTAGCTAAACGGGAACTGAGAGAACCCGGTTTAGTCATGAGTATTCTGAGAGGATTAAATTTAGATATGATGTGGATAGTCCATCAAACACATAGTAGCATGTCTTCTGGATAGCGAATACCAGTGCAAGGTATTCCTTTTCCACAGGTGTGTATTTGTGCTCGACACCCACCATTGTACGGTTGAGGTAGTAGATTGCATGTTCATGGCCACCTTCATTTTTCTGAGCTAATAGGGCGCCAAGGGAATGGTCCATAGCGCGGACATATAGTAAGAAGGGCTTCCCCATTATTGGAGCTACCAAAAATGGGAGGCTTGTGAGATACTTCTTGATGTCATCAAATTCGCGTTGACATTGTTCAGTCCAGACGAAAGATATGCCTTTCTCCATGAGCTGAGTAAATGGTTGACACCTTCCAAAAAGGTTCGAAATGAATCGTCTATTATAGGCTAGCCTTCCTTGAAGTCCATGTAGCTCTTTGAGGTTTCTTGGGGGATGCATATCGAGGATAGCTTTTACTTTCTTCTGGTCAAGATGTATACCCTTTGAAGTGATGACGAAACCAAGAAACTTGCCGCTGGAGACTCCCAGAAAAGGCTTGGTTGGATTCATCTTGAGTTGGGGTGTACGCATTAGTTCGAACACCGTTCTCAAGTCTTGGAGGTGGTTGCCCTTGAGATGACTTTTAACTGCGATATCGTCTACGTAGCATTCTACTATTTTGCGTAAATGATTGCAAAAAATTGGGTTTATAGCTCGCTAGTATGTCGTCCTTGCATTCTTCAATCCGAAGGGCATCACCGTATAGCAGTCTACCCCCAACGGTGTTCGAAAAGATGGGGTACCAAGGGAATGGTCTATAGCGTGGACATAAAGTAAGAAGGGCTTCCCCATTATTGGAGCCACCAAAACTGGGGGGCTTGTGAGATAGTTCTTGATGTCGTCAAATGTGCGTTGACATTGTTCAGTCCAGACGAAAGATATACCTTTCTTCATGAGCTGAGTAAATGGTTGACACCTTCCAGAAAGGTTCCTAAATGTAGGCTAGCCTTCCTTGAAGTCCGCAAAGCTCTTTGAGGTTTCTTGGAGGATGTATATCGAGGATAGCTTTCACTTTCTCCTGGTCAAGATGTATACCCCTTGAATTGATGATAAAACAAGGAACTTGCTGCTGGAGACTCCCAGAAAAGACATGGTTGGATTTATCTTGAGTTGGTGTGCACGCATTAGTTCGAACACCGTTCTCAAGTCTTGGAGGTAGTTGCCCTTGAGACGACTTTTAACTGCGATATCGTCTACGCAGCATTCCACTGTTTTGCATAAATGATCGCAAAAAATTGTGTTCATAGCTCGCTGGTATGTCGCCCCTACATTCTTCAATTCGAAGGGCATCACCGTATAGCAGTATACCCCCAACGGTATTCGAAAAGATGTGTGCTTCTCATCGTCGAGGAATATCTTTATCTGGTTGAAGCCTGAGAACCCATCCATGAAGGACATCTGCTCGAAGCCGCAAGTATTATCGATCATTACGTTGGTGATCAGTAGAGGGAACTCATCTTTCGGGCATGCAGAGTTCAAATCACGATAATCGATACAGACTCGAACTTTATCGTTCTTTTTCATGACTGGCACGATGTTAGTGACCCAGTCAGGGTGTTGTTCTTCGCGAATGAATCCACTGCAATAAGCTTTTTGACTTCATTCTCGATGGCCTCCATGATATCTGGTCGGAATCGTCGTTGTTGCTGCTTCACTGGCTTAGCTTTAGACGAAATATTTAAGCGGTGCATAGCGACTTTAGGGTCCAAGCCTGGCTTTTCCTCATAGCTCCATGTAAAGACGTTAATGTATTTTCTTATAAGTTGTATAAGAGATTTTCGTTCATTGCCAGATAGACTTTTGCTGATGAAAATTGGTTTCAGAGATGATTCATCTCCTAAATTGACTTGGACGACTTCGACTTCAGTAGGTGGTGTACGTTGTTCAAAATGTAACTCCTACCACGTATCCATCTTTTGAGCCCATTGTTCAAGCTCGATCGATTGGACATCGTCTGCAATTTGGTCAACTGACACCATGTTGATGGACAAAGTTGCTTTGAACATGTCTCCAATGCTGGAGTCTGAATCCCAGAGGCATGAATCAGAAGAATGAAAACAATGATCTGCTTCGATGTCTGATCTTTCAGGAGTTGTTGGAGGAGTGACATAACCTAAACTGACACCATTTTGTTGATAATAGTTCTCGGGTTTGCCGGAAGGAGCAAAGTGACGTATTGGCAACCGTCGTCCCCGACTGTAGTTTAGCCCCTGGTCGCTTTTAATATCATATCCTATGTTCTGGATGATATTCTTGGTCTGCCAACTATATCAGAAAAGTTGCATTTTTCCAGAGTCACAGTCAGCTTTAGTGTTGTGATTAGGCGAAGTAGAGTCCAGAATGAACTTTCTTTCACCAATTATTCGACCGAAGATGATTAGTTCTTCACCATTCTTTCTAGCTGGAACGATAAAGTAGTGGATATCTTTTGGCCAGACTTTTTCTCGCAGATGAGGCATCGTAATCGACATGCAGAGGTGTGGTCCTATGTCCTTCTCTAGAACGTATATCGTATCTACATACTGGTTTACAGATTGGTAGACATCGGAGTAATTCAAAGATAAAACTTTACTTAGAAAATATGCAAGTTCTTCTTCAGGGATAACATCATCCACTGAAGGTACATTATTATGAGTATTGATATACTTATTGAGAGGATCATGATTTGGAAGAGCATCCACAGTCTTGGGTAAGTTCTTCACATAGGATAACTCTTCAGGATTGGGAGGAAGGACTTCAGCAGGTTCCACCTGAGGTGTCTTACGAAGAGTGATGGTCAATGATTTGACCTTATCAGGGTTTTTCTTTTTCATCCAGATTATGAGAGGCTTTGGAGTACCTTTTGGGGTAGTACGTCCTTTGACTCGGATAATCAGGGGACCATCACTAGAGGATGAACTCACTTCAGCTTCATCGTCAGCTTTGTTGCCGTCATCCTTGGAGGGATTGGTAAAGTACCGAATCTCCATAGTAGGCTTCAATGCCCTTAAAAGGATCGACATTGGCAAACTTTGTCTTCACGATGCCATCGTTGTTGACGTACTTGAAGCACTGGTGAAGTATGGAAGGAACGATCATGTTCTCGTGTATCCACGGACGTCCCAAGAAGACGTTGTAGGATACATTGGTGTCGATTACATAGCAAGAAACCTCCATTCGGAGATCACCAATCTGGCACTTGAGACGGATCTTGCCCAGCGGGTGGCTTCTTCCAGTATTGAAAGCCATGATAGTTATATTGGTTACAGATAGCTTGTGCAGAAGGATTCCTAGAATTTGGAGTAAACTTCCAGGAATGATGCTGATTGAGGAGCCTGGATCGATGTGCATCCGATCCACCTTAATCTCTCCGATATACCCTGTATAATAGAGGTCTATCATAACGATTATTTTTTAGTAGCATGTCCTCCTGTGAAAAGGTGATGTTGGGTACCACTTCTATAGTACTGTGGCAGTGAGGACAGGAGGCAGGGTCTTCGGTGGGGGCTTTGACATCAGCGAGATAAGAGTCGGCATGTAGTAATGCCTCACTTAAGGCCTTCCGAGTTTTTTTGGAGAGTCGCAATAGATCGAACAGAGACAACCTAGCAGGTGTATTGACCAGGTGTGCCAGTATGTCAAAGTTGTAAGGCCGATCCATGCCTTCGGAAGTTGGCGCCTTCAGAGACTTATCAAATCGCGTCTCCTTCTGCTTGGCTTTGTGGATAGTTGAAGGCTTAGACGGACCGGCTTCTGAACTTGTGGGGCAGTAGGAGCTTGAGAAGGTACTGCTTCTTCTTGTGCAGGGTCATAAGTTCGTAGGTAGGCCTTCCCAGATCGCGTCTCGCAAGATAGAACTTCGTAAATGGGAGAAGACACCATATGACATGATTTGTATTTTTTGTCTCTCTTTACTTTGGAAGATACCACCCCCTGCATCATTTCTTGCACAAGGTACTGATGGACCAATATGATCTCACCACGTTCAGTCGTGAGTGGCACCAAGGTTGAGTTGCGAGCTGGCGGCAGGTTGACGACTTCCATTATTGCCTTGGGGATCAGGACTACGCCGTCTGGGACTACTGCAGGAGGAAAGTCCCCAAATTAAAGAGAGATCATGTTAGAAGATACGACCTTGTCTTCAGCTTTGAGGTTGGTTACTTGGTTGTCGACAAGCTATTGTATCTTCTTCTTCAGGACGATGCAATCCTTAGTAGAGTGGTGCACGTACTGATGATAAAGACAATACTTGGGATCGTTGAGTTGGTTTGCCTCTACAGGAAGTCATGGTGGAGGCAATATAAGTTTATTATCCTTCGTCAACGTGTGGAAAATGGTAATAACATCGTCTTCGTCAAAGAAGAAAGTCTCCTTAGGTTTGTCAGAGGCACCTTGAGAATTGGAAGCTCCCTTGAAAGTGTCGACCTTCAAGACTTCTTTCCCTCTACCCCCACGGACAGGGATAGTTTGAGGGTGCTTGCCTTTGTCTTCAGATTTGGGTGTTTTTAACCCCAGTAATTCCAGATTAGGGACATCCTTTTTAGCAGCATCAGCGGCCCCAATGAAAGCGGGCCATGTATCATACTTATGTATACCCAGACAAAACTTTACTGTAGGAATGATGTTATGTCGACAAGTATCCATAAGTTCTGAGTCTGGTATACCAAAGAGAATCTTCAATGCTAACCGCCTGAAGCGTTCGATGAAAGCAATGACAGACTCAGTCCTCCTTTGCTTGGTCTCGATGAGGGTGGACATACTAACATGCATGCCACTCTCATAAAACCTGTTGAGGAATAGCCTCTCCAAGTCTTTAAAAGAATTGATACAGCCGTCAGGCAGACTGCAGAACCATTCAAAAGCTACCTCCTGCAAGGTGCTAATAAACAGCTTTGACAAGAACGGATCGTCCCTGGATAAGTGCAGAGTCTGCGTGTTGAAGTATGTCATGTGTTGACGAGGAGAAGTCATCCCGCCAAACAAATTTAGCGTCAGTGGCTTGTAGTTAGGAGGACAAGTAGCATTCTCCCATTCAGGAGGATAGGGTTGAGATATTCCCATCTTTTGAAGCTCTTCTTTGTGTGAGATAGTATCGGGACGGGCAACCAGAGAATCAATTGCAACATGTTGATTGAGCAGGTGTTGAAAAATGGCTGCTGTACGATTGTCAGGCGTTGTTGGTGAAGGACCACCCCCAGCATTTGTAAGATTTGGAGGAGGCGCAACGGAATGATACTCCTTCTGTAGTGAAGGAGGGTTGTTGCTATGATCCGGACTAACGTGTGTCGAGATATTTTATTGAGGTAGAAGAACAGCCCCAGCAGCTTGGACCGCCATGATACTGGTAAGCATATCAGTGATCTTGGCAAATGATGTTTCAAGACCCTCTACCGTTTGTTGGTCTGATCACTAGCTTCTTCAGATCTGTCTCCATCCGCTATGTATGTAGATAACATACAAGGACGAACAGAGGAAACAGTATAACTGGTGCTGATGCTGTTTGTTTCTGAGTTGAAGAATCCCTCGTGTTCTGGTCGGAGAGGTAGATAGTCGTCGTCAGACTCGAAGAGATCATCGTCATCTGGAAGACTACCTCCGGTGTGAAGGTCATCCGCTTCAGACTCTGAGGGAATACTACCCCCAGCTGAAGGATCATCACCTCCAGCTCAGGAGTCCTCATCATCTATACGGAATCTCGTCCTCGACCGAGTACCCATATAGACTCCTTCAGATGTGACAGCCTGCTGGCTATCTGTTGGCAGACTTTTTCTTCTTCTGTTCGTGGAACTGAAAGAAATATTTGGGTTCGTGGTCCACCTTCTTTGATTGGGGCTCCCATAAGGAGGACACCATGAAGCCATGTTGGATGAAACACACGGTGGCTTTTCATCGTCAGAGCAATGCAGTCGTCGAAACACGGACTGCCTCTGAGGCACTCTCGTTACTTTGGAGCAACAACAGTTGATGACAATACTGGTACACGGATGTACACCATAAATTGCTGTATCCTCCTTCACTTTACGCTTATGATTTATCATGTCGTACAAGTCAGCGGAAGGGAGTTTTGCCTTAAAACCTATGTCACATGCATTGTCGAGCTTTGTATATGGATTCGTAAGGAGAGTTGGTGCATCCAGACTTAGTTCACGTGCAGGGGCAACCCCCATACCTAAGTTTTGTGATGACCTTGAAGACATCCCCGTGCTATACGCGTTCGGGCTTGTCTTTTTTCTATAAGCGCGTAGTCCCTGGAATCTCCCTTTGGGCGCATGCTTATTGGCAGCATGCCTAAGCTTCCTCGATATGGGCGCATAGTATGGGTCAGTTGAGCTTGGGCGCATAGCCATAGGCGCATGACCCTGGATGCATAATATGTCAAAGACAGAAGTCTTCTGGCTAGAGTTATTCGCCTACACACTATCTTGGGCGCATAGCTTTGGGCGCATGCTTGGTGAAGCAGCGCTGTTTTCTCCCAGCTTCGCCTCCTTCGTTTATGGGCCTCAATGAGTTTTCCCAGAGTGTGGAACACTTTGATTCTTGGTATCATAGTATTTTTCCTTTGCCAAATCTCGAGCATTGAACACTCTATTATTGGTTGCACAAGGGAGAAGTCCCTGGGCTAGTAGAGCTCGGAACGGTGTGAGCCTTCTTCATTTGTGAAGCTTCTGTGGCAGAGCCATGCACCCACAGAGGAGCTCTATGTGCCCATGTGACAGAGTCCTTCTTTTGCATATCTGCTATGACATTGGCAGGATATGCGCTGCGAGCCTTAAGAAGCCAAGTCTTGCGAGACTTGTGTGGCTTCGCTGATTTTGAGGGAGTAGAGCCATCCCTTGAGAGCATCTATTTGAATGCCTACCGATCGAACTTCACGATCAACATCTTCTGAGTGCTCCCCACTTTGTCGGTATCAGATTGTGTCACCACATTCTCGTCAGAGAAAAAGGTAGTCCTCAGCATAATTGCCATTTTTGTGGACACACATAAAAAAGAAGAAGAAACGATGTCTTTTCTTATTGGCGTAAGGCACCACAAATCGAGTATGCCTTAGAGATCCGGCGCTGAGGATCCTCGAGTGTAAAAAGAATTCTGAGGAACGGGACGACGGAGATCGAACAGCAGTTGCTCATTTACTCCGTTGACACTCTGATTACAAAAGTGGAAGAAAATTTAAGAAAATTGCGAACTCTCGGCTCACTGGCAAGAAGTACAGCAATTTGGCTCTGGAAAATGCTCTTCGTTCTGTGTTTTAGAGAGGTATGAGACCCCTTTTTATAGCCGTTTTTGTGCTGGAATGATGTTATGCGCCCACATGAGAATACACACTGGTTTTCATGCGGGGACATAGTCCTGCTTTGGGCGCATAGGGTGTAGGTGCATGTAGAATGTGTGATCGTGGGTTGATCGTGGTGTTGACATGGCCGTATGCTTTGGTGCACGACAGCTCGTGGAGACTGACGTGCTCGCAGCTTCGGTACATGATTGATCATGGATTTGACCGAGTCGGAGGCTGTTCTGGCTTGGCCGTATAGCCTGAAACAGAGCTATGTGCCCCCTTCTGGAGTAGCCTAGAGTAGGCGCAAGGGCGCATAGCTCACTCTGGAGACTTGGGAGCATATGACCTCACTGGTGGCTTGGGCACATATGGCTTCACTGGTGACTTGGGCGCATATGTCTTCCCTGGCTTGGGCGTATATGTCTTCCCTGGCTTGGGCGTATGGTTGTCAAGTCTGCAGAAAATTTTCATGCTTCTACAGAGGATTCTAAGAAATCGAATCGACCAAGGCGCAAGTCTGAATCGATGCAAGTATTGATTTTAGTTGGTTTCATGTGCTGGCTATACGTTTACTCTGAAATATTAGAGGTCAACATTTTACCTTATTCAGAAAGGGGTCCGCGAAACCAATCGTCGCCTTATAATAGACTGAGGCGTTGGCACGGTAAGCCATAACGGACGTATAATTCAATGAAAGCACGAAGTGCTCGAAGAGCTAAGTCATGAGAGTTGGCCGTGCAACAAAGTTACCAAATCGAGCCGCATCGGCTCGGCAAAACGATAAGGCGTATCGACTCAAGGTGGAAGGATTGACTCTTCTTTTTACTCCTTCATGCCTAAGTCAGAATATATCATTGTTTGCTAAATTAACCTATCGACGCCACGGGCGTGGTCCGATCGGAAGATAAATCGTAGTGTGTGTCGAACACTAGTTAGAACAATTGAAATAAAACGTGCATCAAATACACGAGTCGCTATGGAACATTGGATATCGCAAAGGCAAGCGCCTCGGTGCCCAAGCTGCAGGAACATGGGATAACTGTATTCGGCGAGTGCCTTCGTGCACGAGCCATTCCGTGCCTTCGTGCACGAGTTAGAAAGGCTAGAACATTGAAAGACAATAGGTGAGCGCCCTAGCGTGAGAGCCATGAACATTGAACACTAAGTCATAGAACATGGAAATACGGTTTCGATACGTACAGCAAGTACACGACGCGAGGGAGAGATGATAAATGTTTCGAAACATGCCTACGTGCACGAGATTATAAAAGATGGCTTCGTTGCGAAAGAATATAATTGTAGTATGAATGTGACGGAACTGTCGGATATGACATGATGCCTCGAAAGGCGTTCGGGACCTTCGGGTCATTCAGTTGAGGAACATTGAGTTGAGGCACGATGCCATTGAACATTGAAACTAAGTATAAAATGTAAAAACATAGAAAGTTAATAGAAGAAATACGAGATGATAAAGTTTGAGTCTCGAACTCAAGACTATGTTTGGTTGTTTGATAAAGTCTGAGTCTCAGGATTAAGACTATGTTTGGTTGGTTGAAAATAGGGCGTTGCATGGTCGAATAGACTTGAGATAATTGTGATTATCTTCCGTGCATGAAACGTTCCCTCCGAATGTGTGCGCCGGGCACCGGGACTGTTCGGCCTAGGAGGGATATAATCTTTAATGGGCGCTCATCTGTAAAGACGATTAGCACCCGGTTATTGATATGAAAAGTCGCAAATAATGGTAGGCATGCGATATATGTCGGTTGTTCGGGGTAGCAACCCAACCCGTGAAACGTCGGGCTACCCAAATTCGAGAAAAAAAAGAAAAAAAAGAAAGAGAGAAAAGAAAGAAAGAAAAGATAAAGAGAAACGTCTCTAGTACATTTCGGCGTGGATACGTTCACGACCATCATATAGTTAAGGAACGATGGATTGAAAGTGCAGGCACGTATGTGTCCTGCATACATAGATCCTGCATAGAGAGCACTTATAACATGACAGGAAAGGAATGTGGCATATTCACCTTGTGTCAGTGCAAGGCGAGTGCGTCGACTTGGTAAGAAGTTACGCCACGAAACAAACACGAGATTGCTTGCCTGCTTGCCTATTCATTTCGAATAACCTGCTTGCCATGATAACATGCTTTATCGCTTTCGAATATGCCATAAAATCGACCCTAAGGAGAATATAGCAAGATCATAACCTAAGTTGCATGATTGAACATAAATACTGAAATGTCGGTTTAGAAAGTTGGTCTTTTCGTCAGTACATGCGAGGATGAATGTACTGATCCCCCTTCAGCTATCATGCATGGTGAAGGGAATGGATTGCTCGCGGCGAGGCTTCGCTTGATCGCGCAGAGGCATAAAATGCCGTAGCGTTTGAAGCGTGCGATCGCATTGACGCTTGGACTTGCAACAAGATTGATGCGGCCGAGATATAGAAGGCATGATGTATGGAACGATGAAATCCTTTGTGGGCAAGAGAGAATCTGTGTGTTGTAGCCAACCAGGTAAATTTTAGTTGGGCTATCAAAAGCCTTTGTAATCTCAGTTCGAATTTCAATAAAGTGAATTATTTCGTATACTCTGTTTTCCATTCATTGTTAATAGCAACTCAAAGATAACCATTTGAGAAGTTGTCATCTTGCCTTACACGAGCACAAATACAGGCTCGTGCGGCATCACACCCCCTGCGAGGACGATGATTCGGGTGATTCCGGGTCGGGGCGTGACAATTGGTATCAGAGGTCTAGGCTCAATTTCCTCCGGACGTTTGCTTGTTTCAATTCCAAAGAGTTGCTCACTACCAATCGAAGTCACTCTTGACTCTACTCGATGCCGTACTGGATGTTCCATACAATTAGTCTAATACAAAGTCGGGTAATGTTGCCGTAAGTACTTCGAATTTACTTGATGTTGCAGAGAAAAGTCGTGAAATGTTTCGTTGCATTGAATGCAACGAGCCACGAAATGTTAGTTGCTGCTAGTGCAATAAATTGTGAAATGTTATTTGAGATGTTGTTGTTGCAATGTAATATGTTGAATGAGAAATGAAACGATGCATGAAGTGCAAAGAGTTGATTGTAAATAATACATTGTACTGAAAGTGATAAGTCAATATTGAATGTGTTGAACGGATTTGAACATTGACTTTGAAAGTTGGAAATAAATTGTTGCACGAGGTGCAATAGATGTCGAAAATAAATCGTTGCACGAGGTGCAATAGATGTCGAAAATAAATCGTTGTACGAGTGCAATAAATGTCAAAAATAAGTCGTTGCACGATGTCCAATACGTGTCAGAAGAAAATTGTTGCACGTAGTGCAACATATATCAAAGTAATCGTTACACGGAGTGCAAAGGAGATTGGAAATAAATCGTTGCACGAGATACAACGGAAGGAACTGAAATCATAAATCGATAGAATGAATCATTCGGTTGCATACAGAACTTGTGTTGGCAAATGAAAATATTGGCCGAGTTGTGTCAGATTTTGATTTAATCAAAGTTATGGTTGTGATCAAGCACGATCACTGCGAAAATCGTGAGTCGAAAGAGATTATTGGTTTATACTGATGTATAATGCGAGAGAAATGACTTAATTTCCGAGTGGTATATGCCATACCACGTATGCGACGAATGACTCGATTTAGAGTGGTATATGATATACCACTTGTGCGATGAATTGCATCAACGTATTGTGAGAATTACGGAAGGTTTGTCTGCAACGGACGAGAGGGTACCAAGACTCGATTAGAAATTTGTATGACGGTATGTTGATACAAGTGTTCTTCGAAAATCGGTTAGGATGATAAGGCGAGACTCGTATCAATGAATGATACGTCGGACGAAAATTATAAGTCGGTTGGACGACCGAGACTAGCGGAATGATTATGCCTTGAAGCAATAATCGGATCGACGGGAAAGGAAAAACTTGAACTTATAAATGAGTCTTACGACTTGTGATCTCAATAGAAATGTTGGGCGAAGCGAATCGAATCGCACGACTTGTGATCTCGATAGAAATATTGGGCAAAGCAAATTATAATCGGATCGCACGATGTGCTACTTCGGTGAAGAGATAGTTGATGCAGGTAAATAGTACCTAAGATATAGTGAGTCCGACTGAAACACGCAAAACCTTAGAGGGCGTTATCGTATAAGTTGAGTGTTCGATATTGGATAATTGGTAACTCGATTACGCGGTCAAATCATAACGGAATGCAACGAATCGAGATATTATTCGAGACGTACGGAAATGTTTGTGGAGAACTTGGACGTATGCAATACAAGTTGTCGACGTTGAACATAATCAAAGTTGACCCTTACGCTATCGAAATTGATACGACGTATCGAGATCGATATACAAGGAAACGTAAGCACGATGTAAGAATACAAAATGGAGTGCACCTCGCGCTATCAAAATTTTATAAATAATAATACGAGAATGAACGAACTGGTTGATCATAAACTTTATAATTGATCAAGACGAGACTATACGACACCAACGATTGTTCGATACGTATAGCATCTCGTATGTTGACCGTAAATAAGATAGACTCGAACTCAATGCGAGGAGATGCTTCGTGAATAGCAAAATCATCGGCAGTAGTGTGTAACACCCCAGTCCCAAAATACTTGAGACCAGATACGTATCATGCCAGCTGCATACATACGAAGCACACTCCAATATATGGAAATCTTGTATGTATACATAAGCTGTCAAATGTAGTAATCCAAGTGTCACGACCCGCTCCCACTTTTTGGGATACGAGTGCGTGTCCAAGTCCAGCCTACGCCGCAGTATCGGCGGTAGTATGCTGTCTAGCCCATAATAAATAAAGTGCTCATAAATACTAACTGCTCATTCACAACAACTAAATCAACTTTACAAAATATAGAAGTTTTATATTTGAAGAAAAATATAAGCTTTTAAATTTATAGAAAACTACCACACAACTAACTAGTCTTCTATGGTTTGGCCTTCGAGTCTCTATCTCCCTCTCATATGGTCTATAACGCAAAAGTAGACACGTCATCCTCACCTATAACAACGATCCAGTCAGGAAAGGAGCAGAGTACAACCATATTGCAATTAATGTTGTTAGTCCAAAATAAGTTAGAATAACGAGAAACGATAATGGCAAAGAGTATATAAAGAACTAGTACTAGCAAGGTATGAACGATCAAGATATGAACTAGCAAGATGGGATCTAACAAGATATAAACTGGCAAGATGTAATCTAGCAAGATATGAACTAACAAGATAATGGACTAGATAAAGGAAAAATAGGAACTACTATGTGTGTGTGAAATACCTTTTAATATGTGAACGGCTGGGCTAATACGGCACATCATACGATGGCTATCATTCAGTAATTGGTACGGCTAACTCATATGTGGGTGTGTATGACTTAGCTATCATTCGGTAACGGTAATTGGTTTTGTTCATGTATTTATCGAGTATTTCCCCTTCCGACTCTCTAACAATCAAAAAACGGTCAATGATACGCTAAGAAGGATACGATAACTACCGTGTCACAATAGTGTTTCAATGGAATATCAAGCAATGACTCAACGGGATATCAAACGAGAAATATATAGAGTAAATATTATAATGAACTAAAACATAAATGTAATACTGTACTTGCCTGAATCCTTGCACAAACTATAGACATAAGCCAAGGATGAGAGGATGTCGATCTATAAGCTGTCAACCTATAACACACATCGCACCACGACCCGTGTACGAAAACCATAAATCAATTCTAATGTTCTAGTTCTAAATAGTGGCTTGTTGGGTTACTAATCTAATAATAACTAATTCTGAAATAATTCACTTTAAAACCTAATTTAACCTAATAATAATCTGAATATAATCTAAACATGCAAGTTTGGCCATCAAAAGTCATGTTTCCAATTTTGGAAACCATGGCACGCAAATCGATACGTGCCATTGACTTTTTAGTCAAACGCTGTGAACTTTAGATTTTGAAATTGCATCTCGGTAGATTTCGGTGCCACGAGTGCGCTGGAATCAACCGTGCCACAAAATCACGCTTTGGTCAAAAGATATCGCCGTTATGGCTAATCGTGACCAAAACGGGGATCAACCGATCAGTTCTGAGTTCAACAGAATAAATAAAATATTAGATGAACGAAATAATTTCTGGGGAAAATAAATGTCGTAGAGCTCTGTGTTAGCTTTCCGAAACTTCAAACGGTTCATGATTTCGATTTCTGGTTCTCCCGGAATCTCGAAAACACCGAAACGTGTCAAGTTTCGGACAACCGACACTCTACGAATTTTCCAGAAATTTAGAAAGAAAATATATGAAAATAAATTATATATTCAGAAACTATACCTCAATACACTTCCAACAAAAAAATGGCACACAAAAGCACGTCGGGGTTGGCGAGAATCGCTTCGGGAAGTCGAAAACCCTAGATGAGTTCTCCCACAAAAGGTGGCTGGAATTTAATTAGGGTTTGTGAATATACATGCATATATATAGGAGAGAGAGGCGGCTACAGTAGCAGCGCCGACAGGTGGGCCCCTCCCCTTTTGGATTATTGGGTAATTATTTATTTAATTCAAAAAATCATTTAAAAATTATTTTAAGTCCAAATAAATTAAAATAAATTGCAAAAAAATCCAAAAAAATTCTAGAAAATTCCAGAAAATATATCTAAGTATCTAGAATATAAATAGAATATTTTAACAAAAAAGATCATCGTGTGACCTCGCAGTAAGTTCCAAAAACCTGTAATGTATAAATTCTATATGTTTTAATTATATAAAAATTCCCAAAAATTCTAAAAAATCCAGAAAAATTCTAAAATATTCTAGAAAATATTTTTAGTCATTTAAAGCCCAAATAAAATATTTGGCCCAGAAATACCCCCGTACGACCTTACGGTAAATCCTGAAAGTCCTTAAAATAATAAAACCTTAAATATTAAATGCCTAAAAATATCCAAAAATTGTAGAAAAAAATAAAATAGTTAAATATTAAATATATAAGCTATCTAGAGGTTATATGACCTTAATATGGTCATAACCCACCTACAAGCTTTGGCATGACTCACAACAGCCATAAAATTAATCATAAATAAATAAAATTAAAAAAAAAATTGGAAAGTGGGCTTACAAATCTACCCACCTTAGAAAAATTTCGTCCTCAAAATTTCAAAAAATACAAATAGGTACAACCAAGAATATCATCAAAATATGACATGACCAATCGATATGAATAAGCACGACAAAGAATAAAATCAAGAAAATAATGTGATGAATGATCGAAATTGATCAGGCATATAGAATCAAAATCTAAATATGTTTTAGAAATATAGTGGAAGGAAATCAAAATAGGTTTTAAAGATGACAATTTGAAAATAGAAAAATATGAAAAAGATAAAGAACTACTAGTTGTAGAGAAGGTGGTAACAAAAAAAAGACATCAAATAAATTTTATAAAAAAATTAATAGTCGTATGCCAATAAAAGATATAGTCGCTATGATATTCGAGATATCCGAAGTCATTTAACCGAGAATCCATGCCTCGCCAGTGTACATCACCCGGGAGACAAATATATCCTATGTAGTATGCTCCGCACAACGAGAAGCTAATAGAAGTACAATAAACTGGATTGTCTCATTCGACGGTGTGCTAGAAATGTACTCATCTTGACAGATAGCTACAAGTCTATCAAGAAAAATAGCCGAAACAAAGGGCTTGCAGACAACCCAAAAATTCCCCCTTCTAATGCACCTAGGTAATCAAGCTAGTTGTTTAGTTCTTAACATTTTCTTTCATGACTCAAGTATAATATGTTATCGAACACTTTATCAACTCTACCCAATATTGACATAATAAATCAAAAGATCAGTAATATAACTATGATATAGTTTTAGTAATATTCGACAACCTACGCAAACTTAAAATTATTTCAACTTAGGGTTCATGCCACGCCAGTGCGCTGCTGACTGCAGTGAACCCGTGGTCTCCATAATTCAAATAAATGGGGACAGTGCACATCTGTATTACCATTGTATGTCACCGAAAATTATTTTAACTATATCCATAAGAATTTCAAAGGAACTTCAATAAATTCAATTAAGTCGATCATGATAAGAAAATATAAGTATATGTCCTTGAGTAAAAGTATCAGTTTTGAAAACAAAACGATCACAAAATGAACGAAGACAACTTGAATTAATATATAGATAATTGAACCAAGATTAGGAATTAAAAATAAAACGATCGCAAAATAGTTTTGAAAATAAAATGAGGTTTAGAGAAGGCAGAAGATAAAATGGCACAAAAAATGATCAAAATTAGGAATTGAATTCTGTGAAGCCCTAACTTACCAAACGTATATTCTACCCACCTTGGATCCTACTAACATGTCAAAACAAAATAACATATTTTCTTAGAAAAATTCTTCGATTTATCTATACCTAGACTTCAATAAATCATTAGCTAAATCACATGGCCTATTTAAATATCTTAACTATCCAAGGGTAAAATTGAATAAGAGACTCCTAGTCCTATTTATTCTCCTAAAATTAAATCAATTCTAATTGTGAATGAGCATATTAGTCGCAGGCTTGCAGTAGTACTGCTAACTTATGTACTACCACAAGTTCGCAATCTTTTGTAAAATCAGACCTACATGGGCCACCATAAAAACTTGTCACGACCCGCTCCCGCTTTTCGGGATACGAGTGCGTGTACAAGCCCAGCCTACGCCGCAGTATCGACGGTAGTACGCTGTCTAGCCCACAATAAACAAAGTGCTCATAAATACTAACTGCTCATTCACAACAACTAAATCAACTTTACAAAATATAGAAGTTTTACATTTGAAAAAGAATATAAGCTTTTACATTTATAGAAAACTACCACACAACTAACTAGTCTTCTATGGTTTGGCCTTCGAGTCTCTATCTCCCTCTCATATGGTCCATAACGCAAAAGTAGACACGTCATCCTCACCTATAACAACGATCCAGTCAGTAAAGGAGCAGAGTACAACCATATTGCAATTAATGTTGTTAGTCCAAAATAAGTTAGAATAACAAGAAACGATGATGGCAAAGAGTATATAAAGAACTAGTACTAGCAAGGTATGAACGATCAAGATATGAACTAGCAAGATGAGATCTAACAAGATATAAACTGGCAAGATGTAATCTAGCAAGATATGAACTAATAAGATAATGGACTAGATAAAGGTAAAATAGGAACCACTATGTGTGTGTGATACCTTTTAATACGTGAACGGCTGGGCTAATACGGCACATCATACGATAGCTATCATTCAGTAATTGGTACGGCTAACTCATACGTGGGTGTGTATGACTTAGCTATCATTCGGTAACGGTAATTGGGTTTGTTCACGTATTTATCGAGTATTTCCCCTCCCGACTCTCTAACAATCAAAAAACGGTCAATGATACGCTAAGAAGGATACGATAACTACCGTGTTACAATAGTGTTTCAATGGAATATCAAGCAATGACTCAACGGGATATCAAACGAGAAATATATAGAGTAAACATTATAATGAACTAAAACATAAATACAATACTGTACTTGCCTGAATCCTTACACAAACTGTAGTCACAAGCCAAGGATGAGAGGATGCCGATCTATAAGCTGTCAACCTATAACACACACCGTACCACGAACCGTGCACGAAAACCATAAATCAATTCTAATGTTCTTGTTCTAAATAGTGGCTTATTGGGTTACTAATCTAATAATAACTAATTCTGAAATAATTTACTTTAAAAACTAATTTAACCTAATAATAATCTGAATATAATCTAAACATGCAAGTTTGGCCATCAAAAGTCATATTTCTAATTTTGGAAACCATGGCACGCAAATCGAGACGTACCGTTGATTTTTTAGTCAAACGCTGTGAACTCTAGATTTTGAAAGTGCACCTCAGTAGATTTCAGTGCCACGAGTGCACTGGAATCAACCGTGCCACAAAATCAGGCTTTGGTCAAAAGATATCGCCGTTATGGCTAATCGTGACCAAAACGGGGATCAACCGATCAGTTCTGAGTTCAACAGAATAAATAAAATATTAGATGAACAAAATAATATCTGGGAAAAATGAATATCGTAGAGCCCTGTGTTAGCTTTCCGAAACTTCAAACGGTTCATGATTTCAATTTCTGGTTCTCCCGGAATCTCAAAAACACCGAAACGTGTCAAGTTTCGGACAACCGACACTCTACAAACTTTCCAGAAATTTAGGTATAAAATATATAAAAATAAATTATATATTCAGAAACTATACCTCAATACGCTTCCAACAACAAAAAACGGCACGCAAAAAGCACGTCGGGGTTGGCGAGAATCGCTTCGGGAAGTCGAAAACCCTAGATGAGTTCTCCCACAAAAGGCGGCTGAAATTTAATTAGGGTTTGTGAATATACATGCATATATATAGGAGAGAGAGAGGCGGCTACAGTAGCAGCGCCGACAGGTGGCCCCCTCCCCTTTTGGATTATTGGGTAATTATTTATTTAATTCAAAAAATCATTTAAAAATCATTTTAAGTCCAAATAAATTAAAATAAATTGCAAAAAAATCCAGAAAAATTCTAGAAAAATCCAGAAAATATATCTAAGTATCTAAAATATAAATAAAATATTTTAACAAAAAATATCATCGTGTGACCTCGCAGTAAGTTCCAAAAACCTATAATGTATAAATTCTATATGTTTTAATTATATAAAAATTCCCAAAAATTCTAAAAAATCCAGAAAAATTCTAAAATATTCTAAAAAATATTTTTAGTCATTTAAAGCTCAAATAAAATATTTGGCCCAGAAATACCCCCGTACGACCTTACGGTAAATCCTGAAAGTCCTTAAAATAATAAAACCTTAAATATTAAATACCTAAAAATATCCAAAAATTGTAGAAAAATATAAAATAGTTAAATATTAAATATATAAGCTATCTAGCAGTTATATGACCTTAATACGGTCATAGCCCACATACAAGCTTTAGCATGACTCACAATAGCCATAAAATTAATCATAAATAAATAAAAATAAAAAAATGAAAAAATTTTGGGAAGTGGGCTTACACCAAGACAACTAAATTTCATCCATAATAAAAAGAATAATAGTATAAAATCAACCTGAATATTTATGGTACAATCATTGGACAGAGGCAAAGTCTACTACCAACTATCAAAAGGAGATAAAGTATACAAGAAAATGATCCATGAAAGTATCACGACGAACCAAGAGCGATCATCTTCGAAGAAATGGAGACGCCCATAATCTTGGCTATAACACCTGCAGTAAACCATGAAAGCACACACCTGGAGAGATAACCAGGTCCTCAGAGGGACGTAGCAAGATACTGGAAGAATATGCCATTATAACTGCATAAGTAAAAATACTATAAACTACAACACAACAGGGTTCCTAACCATCTATCTGATATGCACTTTGAGGACAATGTTCTACCCAGGGGCTGTAACGGATTCACGCAAGCAAGTAATAAAGAGTGGCCGTCAAGTAGCGCTCATCCGAGACACTATCGGCCGGGCAGCACGTTGTGCTCATCCGAGTCACTATCACCCATAAATATGTAAAAGGTAAATGTAGCCCCTACGCTAGTAGCTGTCCCCTCCCCCCAATGATACTATACATGCATCGTAACCACGACACACCAACTCGTGTCGTTTTTGTAACATGTTTTATAATAGATAACTATCAAGTCTTCTAACATACATCTATTGACAGTTATTCCTACGCATGCACACGGGTGATCAGCCAACACGCAAGTGACCACTACATGATACTCACAACTCAGACACAACTCGTGATACAATCGTGACAAAGTCAATAACATGCATTCTATTGACGGAGGACTCTTAACTCTAGGTCCACAAAAAGAAAATAATAAACAAGAAATATAGATACATTAAATGAAATAAAATACAACTAAAGGTAAGCAGTAAAGATGGCAAGGTATCTTGCCTGATGTTATGTGCAAAAGAGAATAATCCAGTAGCTCGAACCGGCAAATAAACAAAGCAAGAAAAGCCAAATCCCACAGATGACTTCGGATGCTGCAACAAATATCAAGAACGAGTTTAGAATAAAAGATATGCCTAGGAAATACCTGTCCAAAAGTTAAATTCTAGAACAGGGGCAAAATCGTAATTCTGGGTCAAAACGATGTCCGCCGTTGGACCCGCTCTGCACCGAAATATGCACCAGAACCTACGGTCTCTAAATTTGTCAAACTACATGTCTATGAATTTATTTTGATGAGACGAACCCAATGGTATGTCCAATTTTGGATTCCGGTGGGCCATGCACAAAATCGCCCGTTGAGTAGGATTGTAGGCCCGCTAAATTGGCGTTCCGATCAACCTTCTCAGAATTGAACCAAACTTGGCTCACAGGACCAGAAAAATATTTTGAGTCCAATGACACAAGTTTTATCGCGATTTGATGAGTGCACAAAATTGTGACTTAATTTGCAAAGGGTCGATACGGGGGTATCTCGACGGATACTCACTGATTTCGTCGCGCATATGCAACAAAATCGAGTTTCGTTAGTTCCCACACGTCAACAACATCCATACGCGCCCTTCGATGCATATAGTGCACGTCCACGTCACCCGGTTTATCGGGGCGCACGCCGTATCGAGGTATTTTTCTAATTTTTGAAAACATAATTTACAATTTTTAGTGAAACTTTAACAACGTGTAACTTTCTACATACTAGATGAAAAGTGAATCCAGAAGGTGCGTTACAATCTTGGTTATGTTGTCTTTGACTGCCTTTAATTAGTTTTTACGAAAGTTTAATGGACAGCGAGAAAAGTGGCCGACAAGTTGATGTTTCAAAACAGTTTTTAATATTCTGGAAAGTGGTTTTTCTCCAACTTTGTCTCGATTTTTCGAGCAAGTTGGATGGCCATGTCAAAATCCACCTAGGGGATCTTGAGAGGGTCATGTGGGCTTTCTACACAAATTTACGGATGTAAAAACGGAGTAGAATTAACAGAGAAATCGTTCGGAGAAGTGGAATACCTTAAAGTGGGAATCTGTTGTTTTATTGTTGTTGTTGTCGTCGTCGTCTCCGTCGCCGTTGTCGCGGGGTGCTGCTGTGCTCGCGGAGGGGAGGAGTTGGCCGAGGGTGGAGGAGAGCGGAGGAGGAAGATGGAGGAAGAGAGATTGATTAGGGTTTTTGCTAAAACCTATATAAGTAATATAACTTATATGTATATATGTATAAAGGGGGAGGAGTCGGCCTCTTTGCTGCTATTTGTGTGCTCTTATGTGAACAAAAGGGTGGGGGGTTTGCTCATATGGCTATAGTGCCGCGCTTGGGTGGTCGGGTGGGGCCGACCACCCATTAACCTCTAATTTTTTTATTTTTTTAACAAATCTTATCTACTCAAAAATTTTAAATTATAAATATCTATATCTATATATGTATATATCCCTAAATACACCAAAAATTTATTTAAATTTTCAAATACCATTTAAAGTCAACTATCCAATTATTTAATATATTTGAGCATGTCTACAAATATATATAAATTCAACTCACAATAAATCAACTCAAAATTTAAAATAATATCTTAATAGAATAAAATGTTTAATAAATTTTCACAAAATAACTTTAATACTAATAATTTTATAAAATCGTCCCAATGGGTGAACTCATACCGTACACCCTCATCCGGGTCCAAAAATTGTAAAATTTTGTAATATATTATTTTATTAATAAAATATAGATTTTCCTATATGGCCACCTTAGTCACCCCACATGTTCACATGGGCTTAAATTTGGTTTGGGCCCTGTTCGGGCTGAATTGGCCAAACCGGGTCATAAAAAAATTAATAAAACCAGCAATTATATAAATTCATTTTTAAGTCTAATAAAATAATTTAAAAAATAATTACAAAATAGGGGTTTTATCTGAGTCGACCGTAAATAAGATAGACTAGCAATTGGTCTTGATACGTATAGAATCTCGTGTGTCGACCGTAAATAAGATAGACTCGAACTCAATGCAAGGAGAGGCTTCATGAATAGCAGAATCATCGGCAGTAGTGCATGACCTTACTCGGAGGATAGTTGCGCATCAGTTGGGTCGATAGAAATGGTTTTATCCAAAATTTGGATGGTCGCATAAAAATCGTTGGAACGTGATTTGGCTCTGAAATAAGATATAGCATAGTTCGTAGTAAACTGTCATTCTGTGATGATCCACAATTATCGAGCGTAGCTTCGGGCAGCTGACCCTAGAAGACTTGTCCGCCAAATCAAATTGAATATTGCAGACCGTAAGATAACCCATGCGATATCGCATATGAAATTGCATCGGTAACAAATATAGTGTGACGCATGTTGACGATAAGTCTAGGCGATCGAAAATTGTTGGAACAGCTTTCGATTGAGAATGATGTAGCTAGTTTTTTGAGTATTCATCGGATGAGTGCTTGAATGGTTATGTTGGTCGACGATCGAACGAAAAATTCACCAACAAACTTGGTAATTCGGATAGGTGATTGTGAGAATCGTGCTATGCACAAGAGAGAACGATAAGGAAATGACTTACGAGTTATGTCGTTAGATTCAGATTCACTTGTAATTGAGCTTGCGTGAATCGAACTTATATTCGATATTGCGAGACGGGTAAGTTAGGAATTTAGCTAGTGAATTCCTACTCGTTATGAAATCAGATGTAAGATGCATCGTAGAGACTTTGAGTCAAAGCGATTGTTGCCTTGAGCACCGTCGCCTCGATATAAACTGTTGTGTCGGATAGATTGTAGCCTTTGTGCAATGTCAATTTAATGTTGCTTCGGAAGAAGTTAAGCACGGTGTCTAGGTAAGTAACCTAGCGAGCGTAGCCCTGAATGTTGATGCATTTGCAAGTCAACAAAGGAAATCATATCGAGATAAGTTACGAAGTAAAACTTCAGAAATAGTTGGGTAGCGACGTCAAGCGCAAGGTGTTGCGGAGACTCGTTGTGATCGGATGCGCGACGGCTCGACGCGACGCATAGAGTTAATAGTCCATACGAAACATACAAAATGAGAAATGTGATTTTGAATCACGTCGCGTGCAATGACTTTATTGAATGAATCACGTATGTATCGAACATATGTATGCGATAAATTTTTGAGAACAGTTGCTAAAGATAAGTCCGATAGGGAGTATGAGATGGCAAGCATAGGATTGAAATTACCTGTCAGCTTTGTTCTGATTTGCTACTACTGGACTTGGTCGAAATACATATATCTTTGGGACACCTTGAATATAGGTACAGATCCAAATCGAGTTGTATACAAATTCAAATCGAACTGCAGGAAAGACTTTGGAATGTTAATAAAAAGCTTGCAAGATAGAATGAAACTGAACAATATTGGTGGGACGAGATCGTGATTCGAACTATAAAACACTTAATCGGAGTGTTGGTTTTGGTTAGAGGACGAACCTTGTTTTATGTGGTAAATTCTGTAATGCCCCGCTCCGCACGATGCATTACGCTGAGACGTTGACTCAACGAGTCACGTTGACCGAATGAAATATATCGATGCGAATCGATACGATAGTTATGTTGTCCCGAGCAATGCATCGAACTAAGTCACGCTGAGAAGTATGCATCGAGTTGAATCGATGCGAAGCGCCGTATTGCCCCGAAGGATAAGTGCGTTGAGACGGCTCGAAGATTCTAAAAAATTGAATCGACCAAGGCGCAAGTCCGAATCGATGCAAGTATTGATTTTAGTTGGTTTCATGTGCAGGTTATACGTTTACGCTGAAATATTAGAGATCAAAATTTTGCCTTATTCAGAAAGGGGTCCGCGAAACCAATCGTCGCCTTGCGACAGACTAAGGCGTTGGCACGATAAGCCAAAACGGACGTATAATTCAATGAAAGTATGAAGTACTCGAATGGCTAAGTCAGGAGAGTTGGTCATGCAATAAAGTTACGAAATCGAGCCGCATCGGCTCGGCAAAATGATAAGGCATATCGACTCAAGGTGGGAGGATTGACTCTTCTTTTTACTCCTTCATGCCTAAGTCAGAATATATCATTGTATGCAAAGTTAACCTATCGACGCCACGGACGTGATCCGATCGGAAGATAAATCGTAGTGTGTATCGAACACTAGTTAGAACAATTGAAATGAAACGTGCATCAAATGTAAGAGTCGCTATGGAATATTGGATACCGCAAAGGCGAGCGCCACGGTTCGCAAGCCGCAAGAACATGGGATAATTGTATTCGGCGAGTGCCTTCGTGCAAGAGCCATTCTGTGCCTTCGTGCACGAGTTAGAAAGGCTAGCATATTGAAAGACAATAGGCGAGCGCCCTAGCGTGCAAACCACGAACATTGAACAATAAGCCATAGAACATAGAAATACGGCTTTGATGCGTACAACAAGTGCACGACACGAGGGAAAGATGATAAAAGTGTCGAAATGTGCCTACGTGCACAAGATCATAAAAGACGGCTTCGTTGTGAAAGAATACAGTTGTGGCATGAATGTGACAGAACTGTCGGATATAACATGATGCCTCGAAAGGTATTCGGGACCTTCGGGTCGTTTGGTTGACGAACATTGAGTTGAGGCATGATGCCATTGAACATTGAAATAAAGTATGTAATGTAAGAACATAGAAAGTTAATGGAAGAAATACGAGATGATAAAGTCTGTGTCTCGGACTTAAGACTATGTTTGGTTGTTTGATAAAGTCTGAGTCTCGGGCTCAAGACTATGTTTGGTTGTTTGAAAATAGGGCGTTGCATGGTCTAATGGACTTGCGATAATTGTGATAATCTTCCGTGCACGGAACGTTCCCTCCGAATGGGTGCGCCGGGGCACCGGGACCGTTCGGCCTAGGAGGGATATAATCTTTGATGGGTGTCACCTCACTTTTCTCATATTTTTAAAAACTCTAAATAATTTTATATAATTAATGATAAATTATTGAATGGATTTTTTTTATAAGTTTGAATATTGTTTTTCCTTGTGTAATATTAAGAGAGACCTATGTTATAAGCCTTGGGCCAACTTGCTACTTGGGCTTTCAGCCATTTTATCAAATCCCTTAGGATTTGTCTTATTTGAAATTTTAGTTTCAAACTTAGCATAACCAATTTTCAAAAATTATTCTTCTTCTACACTGTCCTAACTGAATGCTACTGTAGCATTCACCACCATTTTCCTGCCAATGGCAATGCTCACTGCTTATATAATCACTCTCCTCTGTATATATTTTCATTTAACTAACAATTCCAAAACCTCTCTCATCTTATTTTCTCCATGGATTCCTAAACTCTAATTCCTAATGATGACGCCGTCAATCAGCTTCCCGAGTGACGAACGGACGGATTGCGACGGCGATTGAGGCTCTCTAGTACAGCGGCCGACTCTTTCCTCCGACGATCTACTCTAGGAAGCCTCGTCCAGCTCCTTGCACCAATCAGTACGGATCGAACGACTTCAAAGCGAGATTTGATTGATCGGTACGTGAAGAATTGTTCGATCAGTTCTTTCTGGAAGTCTTAAGGTCCGTCGAGCGCCACGAGATTCAAATCTGTAATATAGGTGAGTTCTATTTGATTGGCTTATTATTTCCTTAATTTCAAGCTGGATCGATTTGATCATTCTGATCTGAATTCTCAGATCGAGCTGGTTTGACCGATCGATCGAAGAAATTATGAGCAGACGAGGATTCAGTTTTGACTCGGTTGATCAGTGATCGAAGAATTTCAATTCGACGGTGAGTTTTTATTCTTATAGTGTTGAGTTTGTTAGATCGATTCTTGGAATTCTCGTTTGATTTGAGTTTTCATCAGTGGATTGGAATCAATCAAGATTTTATGGATCAAGCTGGAAGTATTTCTAATCTTCAATTGATTGGTGAGGTTTAGTTCGATTGATGATTTCTGGTCATATTTTCCCACGAATTCCTCAAAAGAATTTCGACAAAATCATTTTCGAATCCTTCTTCTAATACGTCTTCAAACTGTTCGGCGTAATGCCGCAGGAGAGCCTGGGATCGTATTAGGACACGAAGCTTACGTATCCAATGTGAAGAAGTGTACCTTTGGTTGATCCAAGACTCTGTTGTAGGTCATTTCTAATTTTCTGATCATTACAGATTATTTTAGCTATGTTTAGTGTTGATCGTGGGCTATTATGTCCAGTTCGTGCGTGTCTAGCTGCTGGCTGTGTCCAGGTTTTGGACCTATGTCCAACGACCGTTCGTTACTGCCAAGGATGTCTGGAGTAGACTATGCTGGCATGGTATCAGAGTGGACATGAGGACGAACCATAGTTGATCGAGTTGTTATGAAGAAATTGTGTTGTCTTGCTTGGAAATCTAGAGTTCGTTGCTTATATTTGAATTGCAACAGTGACCGTTGGGTATATTATAACGAGAGAGGGGGAGGATAATTCAATTAAGTTTTTGGTGATTGTTAGTTGTTGTAAAATTTAAGTGGGTTCAGTATTTTTTTTGAGAGAACTGGATTATTTGAGAGTGTAAGCATTTTAATTATAGATGAGAAATGATTTTGAAGTAATCTAAAATTATGAGTGGTAATGTTTCTTATTATTATATATATGTACAGCAGCGGGTTTGATCTTATAAGCATTCTTCTCTACTTCTTTCTAAGTCTGGAATGATTTTCAAGTCAAGTCCCAAGAATCAGTAAAGTATGGGTTGTGTTCCATAGCTATTAGAGTTGTGTTATTTCTTAACTTGTGTTTTAAGCGTTGCGTTGCAAACTTGACCTGGAAGGGTTTAAAAGAAGTTGAGTTGAGTTTTTTCTTGTATACATGGGTAGCCATATGTGGTATTAGGTACTAGTACTCCTTGAGATATTATAATAATATTTTATAATGATAATTAGTTCAAAATTCTTCTATATATATTCAGTTACATGTAATTTTGGTGTATGTATCTAGGAAATTTTATTAACATATGTTTCTATATAAATAGGTGAATTATAGGAGTACTTGAGGATTAATGTAGATTAGTGAACTTCTTGTGTTAATTCATATTAGCCAAATTATTTGGAAATAATAGGACAGCTATACCTTATGCATAGCCTTAACCAACTTATAATCATATAACAGGAGGACATCCAGCTCCATCTAGTACACTTGATTTTTCGGAGCAAGGTAAGTACTGTTCTATGGTTTTTGTGCATTTACATATCTTGTACTTTTCTTATGACACGTTATGACACGATATCCTGTACTCTCGTACTTTCATGTTCTTGTACAATCTTGTGTCGGAAGGGGAAATACACTAGCTATGTGACCAAACCCCGATTTCTATATTCATGTAGATAACTTAGGCCTCGCATCGTACACGCGGGTCCTAAGCCGTACCGATATTCATGTACTCCTGTACATATTCCTGTACTCACCCAGCCGGTCACATAAGCTAGTTGTATTTTAAATTTGTGCACATGTTATGTCTTGTACTTCAGGTTCATGGTTACATTCATGTACTTTATTTTCTGTACTTATATTGCTGTGCTTTTATGTTCATTTCCTGTATCTTATATTTCATGTTCTCCTTTACTCATTTTCATATCATGATGTTCTTGTTCATTACCTAGAACTGTACTTTGCTCCGTTCCTGACTAGGATATGTTGCAGGTGAGATGGAGGGTTTATGTAACACATACTACGGCCGAGAGCCTGTAGATGCAGTAGAGCCAGCTGAAGTTGCTCTGGACTTAGAGGCTGTGGAGGCCTAGTACCTACCTTTTTAGTTTCATTTGGACTTGTATTTGAGACATCAGTTTATATTTCATTTGCTGTAAAATTTAATAACACTCAGACATGTACTTTTATTCTTGGATTCGCTTATATAGATGATGTGGTTTATATTCATATCTGGACTTGTAGTTTTCCCTAGAGATTGGTACAGCTTACTTTATTGTGTCCAACGATGAAGACTGGGCGTGTCCGACTCGTGTCCAATTATTCGGGAGTGGGTCGTGACATATTCCTGGGTGTTGGAGGAGCTACCAGAATCTCTGCCCGATGGATTTCTGGGGCCATGAGGGGATCGTATATGCGGACGAGTGGCTAGAAAATGTGGAGCGGACGCTGAAGATGGCGAGGATCCCGGATGACCTGAAGGTGAAAGTTACGAGCATGCGACTTTTTGATCTTACCAGAGCTTGGTACCGGGAGGAGCCCCAGTTAGCTGCACCCCAGGTTCTTTGGACAGACTTCAAAACTCTGTTCAAGGAGAAGTTTTTCCCTGACGTGGAGCGAGATGAGCTTCGGATGCAGTTCGAGGCATTATAGCAGGAGAATATGACAGTGGTGGAGTACACATCAGAGTTCACCCGACTCAGCAGGTTCGCAAAGAGCCTAGTCAGTACACCGGAGGATAGGGCTTGGAGGTTCAAGAAGGGCCTTACCAGAGATTTATGGCATACAGTGGCGATCAGTCAGTCGACGACCTATGCAAGCTTCCTCAAGATTGCTCAGGCTATGGAGAAGGAGGCAGATCCGAAGTTGAAGAGGGACGGGGACATCGGTAGTAGCAGCTTCCAGACACTGGCAAAGAGGACTCAGACTCAGATTCAGGCGAGGCCATAACAGCCGGTACAGCAGCATCACCGTCCAGCCAGAGTTCCTGTACATCAGCCACAAAGACAGCATCAGGCAGCTACTTGCACTTTCTGTTATCGACCAGGACACCGCTTTGACGAATGCCACAAGAGGCTCGGGCTCTGCTTATTTTACGGATCAGATGTACATCAGATGAGGGACTGCCCACAGGATGCAGCTCGAATGACAGGAGGACCTCGAGGATATGGAGGACCACCACCTGCACCACCCAGAGCACTACCAGCTGTACCACAGAGGGTTCAGTATTTACCTACTCAGCGGCAATATTTTGTACATCATCAGTAGTAGAGGGGACCACCACAGCAGGGACATGCTTATATCATGGCCGCAGTTGAGGAGGATGAGGCAGTTCCAGATATGATCACAGGTTCTATCTTTTTACATTCATTTCCAGCCAGTACATTACTTGATTCTGGATCCACACATAGCTTTGTATCATATGAGTTTCTGTATAGACACAGCTTCACACCTAAGCCCACTAGGAGGAACTGTCGAATTATGATAGGAGGAGGGGTAGTGACAGTTAGTGAGATGGTGGATTACCCTATCACTATAGCTGGAAGGAAGCTTAGGGCTCGACTTCTAGTAATGCCATTGTCTTGATTTGGTATAGTCCTCGGTATCGACTAAATGAGTGAGCAGTTTGCTGTAATAGACTGCCATAAAGGGAAGGTAATTTTCAGCCCACCTGGAGTTCCACCATTCGAGATCAGGAGAAGGATTGCAGAGAGACCAGAGGGAGTCTACTTCGGAACAGTTGCAGAAGACCAGAAGTTGCCGCACCCGCTGATTGTAGAGTTTCTCGATGTCTTTCCCGAGGAGTTGCCAGGATTGTCGCCAGATCGAGATGTGGAGTTCAGCATTGACTTAGTGCCCGGATCAGCGCCGAAGTCTCAGCATTGCTACAAGATCAACCCGAAGGGAGCTGCAGAGTTGAAGGCCCAGATTAATAAGTTAGAAGGCAAGGGTTTTATTTGATCCAGTGCTTCACCACAGGGAGCACCGGAACTCTTCATGCCGAAAAAGGATGGGACTGTTAGAATTTGTATCGATTATCGTACACTCAATAACATCACCATCAAGAATAAATACCCGTTGCCGCAGATAGATGAGCTGTTTGATCAGCTTAGCGGAGCTAAGGTCTTTTCCATGATTGACCTTCGGTCGGGATATCATCAGATAAAGGTTCGGGAGCAGGATATTACGAAGACAGCTTTCAATACTCGCTACGGCCAGTATAAATTCTTGGTGATGCCGTTCGGACTCACCAATGCTCCAGTAGCATTTATGAACTTGATGAATAAAGTTTTTCACAAGTATCTGGACAAGTTTGTCGTAGTCTTCATTGACGATATTCTGATATATTCAAAGGCCGAGGAGGAGCATGTAGAGAACCTACGGATTGCGTTAGAGATTCTGCGGAAGGAGAAGCTGTACGGGAAGCTCTCGAAGTGCGAGTTCTTCCTGGACAGAGTAGAGTTCTTGGGGCATATGATGACTGTAGAGGGAATTTTTGAGGATCCCAAGAAGATTGAAGCTGTGGAAGCATGGACACCTCCCAAGTCAGTAGCAGAGATTCGTAGTTTCCTTGGGCTAGCAGGTTACTACAGGAAGTTTGTCAAGGATTTTGCTAAGATAGCAGAGCCAATGACCAAGTTTACACAGAAGGACGAGGAGTTCATTTGGAACGACGCCTGCCAGTCAGCATTTAAAGAATTAAAGAGAAGACTCATTACAGCACCAGTTTTAGCTTTGCCATCTGGATCGGAAAGATTCGTCATCTACAGCGATGCATCAGGGAAAGGCTTGGGATGTGTGCTTGAGCAGAACAAGAGGGTCATTGCTTATGCTTCTAGACAGTTGAGACCTCATGAGAAGAATTACCCTACACATGACTTGGAGCTTGCAGCAGTCATTTTTGCCTCAAAACTGTGGAAGCACTATCTGTATGGATAGCAAGTGGACATCTTCATGGACCACAAAAGCTTGAAGTATGTTTTCACTCAGAAGGAACTGAATATGAGACAGTAGAGATGGCTGGAACTCATGAACGATTTTGACATCAATCTGCAGTACCACCCTGGGAAGGCGAATGTGGTAGCAGATGCTCTTGGTCGATATCATGTTGCTATATTTCTTACTATGGACCGACATCTTCTAGAGGATCTTGAGAGTCTGGGGATTGAGATTGTTCTTCCGGGAGATGGAGGGCAGCTGATACACATACAGATACAGTCAGGACTGATAGAGAAGATCAAGGAGGCCCAGTTTCTAGATGAGGGACTCCGATGTCTCAGAGGCCAGGCAGAGGCAGGATTGCTTGACGACTTCACTATTGCAGATGATGGATCCCTGAGGCACGAAAACCAGTTGTGTGTGCCCAAGGATTTACGAAAGAAGGTTATGCATGAGGCCCACCAGTCGCAGTATTCTATTCATCCTGGATCTACCAAGATGTATAAGGATTTGTGGGAGTACGTTTGGTGGTATGGGATAAATCGAGAGGTTGCCAGATTTGTTTCTAGATACCTTGTGTGCCAGCAAGTCAAGACGGAGCGCCAGAGACCAGCAGGATTACTCCAGCCTTTACCTATTTTGGAGTGGAAGTGGGAACACATCACCATGGACTTCGTCTTTGGTTTACCGCATACGCCCGGTGGTAAGGATGCTATTTGGGTTATCGTAGACATATTGACGAAATTCGCTCACTTCATTTCGTTCAAGGTAGGGCTGTCGACCGAGAAGCTTGTAGACCTCTACATGCGATAGCCCGTGCGGATTTATGGAGTGCCAGTGAGCATCGTTTTAGACAGGGACAGCCGCTTCATATTGCTCAACTTCGGCAGAGTCTACAGCTGAGCTTGGGTTCATAGTTGAAGTTCAGCACCATCTACCAACCACAGACGGACGGGCAGTCCAAGAGTACCTTACAGATATTGAAGGATATGTTGCGGGTTTGCACACTCAACTTCGGCAGTTCGTGGGAGGATCACTTGCATCTTATAGAGTTTTTCTATAACAACAGTTATCAGGCTAGCATCGAAATGACCCCGTTCGAGGTACTATATGGACGGAGATGTCGCACACCTTTATCCTGGGACAACGTTGGTGAGAGGACTTTTCTTGGGCCAGAGATGGTGGTAGACTCAACTGAGAAGGTCAGACTGATCAGAGAGCGTCTCAGAGTTGCACAGGATCGGCAGAAGCATTGGACGGACAGCAGCAGACGGCCACTGGAGTTCGCAGTTGGGGATAGAGTGTTCCTGAAGGTCTCGCTGACAAGAGGCATCATTCGTTTCGACAGAGGCGGGAAGCTCAGTCCCAGATTCATCGGACCCTTCGACGTGATGGCACGGATTGGCGAGGTGGCCTATCGACTAGCGCTTCCTGCTAGCCTGGAGGGAGTGCACGACATTTTCTATGTGTCCCAGCTTTGACGCTACATTCTGGACTCGAGCCATGTGGTAGACTACTCAGAGCTAGAGGTGGGTCCGAGCTTGACTTATGAGGAGCAGCCAGTGGGGATCCTTGATCGAAGGGAGAAGCAATTGCGGAATCAGACTATATCGCTTGTCCGAGTCATGTGGAGACACCACTCTCAGGGAGAGTCCACATGGGAACGCGAGGGTGAGATGCGAAAGCGCTATCCTAATTTGTTTGCTTGATTGTATTCTGGTTTTCAAAATTTTAGATTCAATAAATAATTTGTGTTAAAATAATTAATTATGATTTTGTTTTATTGTCTCTCGAATTTTGAGGACAAAATTATTTTAAGGGGGAGAGATTTGTCACCTCACATTTCTCATATTTTTAAAATCTCTAAATAATTTTATATAATTAATGATAAATTATTGAATGGATTTTTTTTATAAGTTTGAATATTATTTTTCCTTGTGTAATATTGAGAGAGGCTTGTATTATAAGCCTTGGGCCAACTTGCTACTTGGGCTTTCAGCCATTTTATCAAATCCCTTAGGATTTGTCTTATTTGAAATTTTAGTTTCAAACTTAGCATAACCAATTTTTAAAAAATATTCTTCTTCTATACTGTCCTAACTGAATGGTACTGTAGCGTTCACCACCATTTTCCTGTAAGTGGCAACCCTCACTGCTTATATAATCACTCTCCTCTGTATATATTTTTATTCAACTCACAATTCCAAAACCTCTCTCATCTCATTTTCTCTATTGATTCCCAAACTCTAATTCCTAATGGCGACGCCGGCGATCAGCTTCCCGAGCAACGAGCGGACGAATCGCGGTGGTGATTGAGGCTCTCCAGTGTAGTTGCCGACTCTTTCCTCCGACGATCTACTCTAGGAAGCCTCGTCCAGCCCCTTGCACCAATCAGTACAGATCGAACGACTTTAAAGCAAGATTTGATCGATCGGCACGTGAAGAATTGTTCGATCAATTCTTCCTGGCAATCTGAAGGTCCATCGAGTGCCACGAGAATCGAATCTGTAGCAAAGGTGAGTTCCATTTGATCGACTCATTATTTCCTTATTTTTAAGCTGGATCGATTTGATCATTCTGATTTAAATTCTCAGATCGAGCTGGTTTGACCGATCAATTGAAGAAATTGTGAGCAGACAAGGATTTGATTTCGACTCGGTTGATCAGTGATTGGAGAATTTCAATTTGACGGTGAGTTCTTATTATTACAGCGTTGAGTTTGTTAGATCGATTCTTGGAATTCTTGTTTGATTTGAGTTTTCATCAGTGGATTGGAATCAATCATGATTTTATGGATCATGCTGGAAGTATTTCTAATCTTCAATTGATTGGTGAGGTTTAGTTCGATTGATGATTTTTGGTCATATTTTCCCACGAATTCCTCAAAAGAATTTTGGAAAAATCATTTTTGAATCCTTCTTCTAATACGTCTTCAAACTGTTCGTCGTAATGTCGCAGGAGAGCCTGGGATCGTATCAGAACACGAAGCTTACGTATCCGACGCGAAGAAGTGTACCTCTGGTTGATCTTGGACTCTCTTGCAGGTCATTTCTAATTTTCTGATCATTACAGATTGTTTTAGCTATGTTTTGTGTTGATCGTGGGCTATTATGTCCAGTTCGTGCGTGTCTAGTTGCTGTCTGTGTCTAGGTTTTGGACCTGTGTCCAACGGCCGTTCGTGACTGCCAAGGTTGTCTGGAGTAGACTATGCTAGCATGGTGTCGGAGTGGACACGAGGATGAACTATAGTTGATCGAGTTGTTAGGAAGAAATTGTGTTGTCCTGCTTGCAAATCCAGAGTTTGTTGCTTATATTTGAATTGCAACAGTGACCGTTGGGTATAATATAACCAGAGAGGGGGAGGATAATTCAATTGAGTTTTTGGTGATTGTTAGTTGTTGTAAACTTTTAAGTGGGTTCAGTATATTTTTCTTTGGGAGAACTGGATTGTTTGAGAGTGTAGGCATTTTAATTATAGATGAGAAATGATTTTGAAGTAATCTAAAATTATGAGTGGTCATGTTTCTTATTATTGTATATATGTACAACAGTGGGTTTGATCTTATAAGCATTTTTCTCTACTTCTTTCTAAGTCTGGAATGATTTTCAAGTGAAGTCCCAAGAATCAGTAGAGTATGGGTTGTGTTCCATAGCTATTAGAGTTGTGTTATTTCTTAACTTGTGATTTAAGGGTTGCATTGCAAACTTGACCTGGAACGGTTTAAAGGAAGTTGAGTCGAGTATTTTTTGTATACATGGGTGGCTATATGTGGTATTAGGGTACCAGTACTCCTTGAGATATTATAATAATATTTCATAATGATAATTAGTATAAAATTCTTCTATATATATTCAGTTACATGTAATTTTGGTGTATGTATCTAGGAAATTTTATTAACATATGTTTCTATTTAAATAAGTGAATTATAGGAGTACTTGAGGATTAATGTAGATTAGTGAACTTCTTGTGTTAATTCATATTAGCCAAATAATTTAGAAATAATAATATAGTTATACCTTTATGCATAGCCTTAACCAACTTATAATCATATAACATGAGGACATCCAGCTCCATATAGTACACTTGATTTTTTGGAGCAAGGCAAGTACTGTTCCATGGATTTTGTGCATTTACATATCTTGTACTTTTCTTCTGATATGTCATGACACGATATCCTGTACTCTCATACTTTTATGTTCTTGTACATTATTGTGTCGGGAAGGGATATACACTAGCTATGTGACCAAACTCCGGTTACTATATTCACGTAGATAGCTTAGGCCTTGCATCGTGCACGCGGGTCCTAAGCCATACCGATATTCATGTACTCATGTACATATTCCTGTACTTACCCCAGCCAATCACATAGGCTAGTTGTATTTTAAATATTGTGCACATGTCATGTCTTGTACTTCAGGTTCATGGTTACATTCATGTACTTTATTTTCTGTACTTACATTCCTGTACTTTTATTTTTATTTTATGTATCTTATATTTTATGTTCTCTTGTACTCATTTCCATATCAAGATGTTCTTGTTCATTACCTAGAACTGTACTTTGCTCCGCTCTTGACTAGGATATGTTGCAGGTGAGATGGAGGCTTTGTGTGACACATACTATGGCCGAGAGCCTATAGATGCAGTAGAGCCAGCTGGAGTTGCTCTGGACTTAGAGGCTGAGGAGGCCTAGTACCTAACTTTTTAGTTTTATTTGGACTTGTATTAGAGACATCAGTTTACATTTCATTTGCTGAAAAACATAATAACACTTAGACATGTACTTTAATTCTGGGATTCGCTTATATAGATGTTGTGGTTTATATTCATATCTGGACTTGTAGTTTTCCCTAGAGATTGGTACAACTTACTTCATCATGTCCAATAATGAAGGCTGGGCGTGTCCGACTCGTGTCCGATTATTCGAAAGCAGGTCGTGACAATGGGCGCTCATCTGTAAAGACGATTAGCACCCGGTTATAGATATGAAAAGCCACAAATGATGGTAGTCATACGATATATTTCGGTTGTTTGGGGTAGCAACCCAACCCGTGAAACACCGGGCTACCCAAATTCGAGAAAGAAAAGAAAAAAAGAAAAGAAAAGAAAGAGAGAAAAGAAAGAAAGAAAAATAAAGAGAAACGCCTTTAGTCCATTTTGGCGCGGATATGCCAACGACCATCATATAGTTAAGAAACGATGGGTTAAAAGTGCAGGCACGTATGTGTCCCGCACACATAGATCCAACATAGAGAGCACTTATAACATGACAAAGAAGGAATGGGGCGAATTCACGTTGCGTCAGTGCAAGGGCGAGTGCGTTGACTTGGTAAGAAGTCGTGCCACGAAACAAATATGAGATTGCTTGTCTGCTTGCCTATTCAATTCGAATAACCTGCTTGCCATGATAACATGCTTTATCGCTTTCGAATATGCCATAAAATCGACCCTAAGGAGAATATAGCAAGATCATAAGCTAAGTTGCATGATTGAACATAAATACTAAAATGTCGGTTTAGAAAGTTGGTCTTTTCGTCAGTACATGCGAGGACGAACGTACTGACCCCCCACTAGGTATCATACAGGGTACATGGAATGGATTACTCGCGACGAGGCTTCGCTTGATCGCACAGAGGCATGGAATGTCGTAGCGTTTGAAGCGTGCGATCGTATTAACGCTCGGACTTACAACAGAATTGATGCGACCGAGATATAGAAGGCATTATGTATGGAACGGTGAAATCCTTTGTGGGCAAGAGAGAACCTGAGTGTTGTAGCCAACCTGGCAAATTTTAGTTGGGCTATCAAAAGCCTTTGTAATCTCAGTTCGAATATCAATAAAGAGAATTGTTTTGTATACTCTGTTTTTCTTTCGTTGTTAATATCAACTCAAAGATAACCATTTGAGAACTTGTCATCTTGCCTTACACGAGCGCAACTCCAGACTCGTGCGGCATCACGCCCCCTACGAGGACGATGATTCGGGTGATTTCGGGTCGAGGCATGACAATGGTGATAGTGGTGATGATGATGGTGATGGTGTGAAGAAGAAGAAGAAGAAGAGGAGGAGGAGGAGGATAAAGAAAATAAAGTTGAGAGGGAGGTGATGTGGTCGGCCTAGGTAGGGAAGAGCTGTTGCTCGGCTAAGGGGGTTGTGGCTGCTGCTGCGAGTTATTGGAGAGAGAGAGAGAGAAAGTGATATATTATTGAATGAATTGGTAGGTTGGCTGTGAGAAAAAAGTAGAGAGAGAGTGAGTTATTGGAATCTTTCAAAAAATTAAAAAAAAGTTTGGGAATTAGGGCCCGCCATATGGGGGTTATGGGAGTAAGTGCCATGTAGGAATGGGTGGTGGTGATTGATGGTGGATAATTCAAGGGCTAGGATTAAGTGTAGGGATTAGGTTATGTTAAATTTGAGGAGTATGATGAATAAAGTTGTCTATTGGATATTTTGAGTGGGTTGACTAGGTGTTTGGTATTTTGTAGGGGAAATGAGTGCGTTGGTATTTATGAGGGGATAACATAAAGCTTGAATTTGGTTCGATTGAGTTGGGTTGGGTCAAAGTCGGGCTTGGCACGATAAATGGCTTAAATTATTTATAATTACTGGTAAATAAGTAGCATACAAGGGCTAAATTAAATGGGATACAAGTGTCATATGAGTAGTAGGCATAATGTAGGCCGTGTCCATATTTTGGGTCAACCAGTTTGGGTCTGTAAGCCCACTTCTCAAATTTTTAATTTTTTAATTTTAATTATTTATGATTAATTTTATGGTCATTGGGAGTCATGCCAAAGCTTATAGGTGGGCTATGACCATATTAAAATCATATGACCTCTAGATAGCTTATATATGTATTATTTAGCTATTTTATATTTTTCTACAATTTTTGGATATTTTTAGGTATTTAATATTTAAGGTTTTATTATTTTTAAGCACTTTCAGGATTTATTGTGAGGTCACACGATGATATTTTGTGTTAAAAATTTTTTATTTAGATTTTAGACACTTAGAAATATTTTCTAGAATTTTTAGAATTTTTTTGGATTTTTCTACAATTTATTTTAATTTATTTGCACTTAAAATGATTTTTAAATAATTTTCTAAATTAAATAAATAATTATCCAGTCATCCACCCAGGGAGGGGCCCACCTGTCGGCGCCCGCTGCAGTAACCACCTCTCTCTCTCCTATATATATGCATGTATATTCACAAACCCTAATTAATTATAGCCTCATCCTTTGTGGTTTGATCTTGGTGATTCCTCAACTTTCCGAGACGATTGCGGAGAGCCCCGACCTCGGATTCGTGCGCCATTTTTTTATCGGATTCGTCTCGAGGTAAACTTCCTGAATATGTAATTTATTTTCATCAAATCTAAATTTTAATTTCTATAAAATTCGTAGAGGATTAGTTGCGCGAAACTTGATACGGTTTTGATATTTTTGAGATTCGGAGAGAACCAAAAATCAAAATCATGAACTGTTTGAAGTTTAGGAAAGCTAACATAGAGGTCTAAGACATATAGTTTTTCCAGAAATTATTTCGTTCATCTAGTCTTTTAATTATTCTGTTGAACTCAGAATTGATCAGTTTATCACCATTTTGGTCACGATTTATCTTTTGACCAAAACATGATTTTGCGGCACGGTTGATTCCAGCTCACTCGTGGCACAGAAATCTACCAAGGTACACTTTTAAAATCTAGAGTTCATGATGTTTGACTAGATAGTCAACGGTATGCCTCGATTTGCGTGTTATAGTTTCTAAAATTAGAAACATGACTTTTGATGGACAAACTTACATGTTTAGATTATATTAGATTATTAGGTTAAATGATATTTTAAATTAATTTATTCCAAAATTAACTATTATTAGATTAGTAACCCAACTAGCCACTATTCCATGAATTTAGAACTAGAACCTTAGAATTAACTTATGATTTTCGTGCATGGTTCATGGTACGATATATGTTATAGGTTGACAGCTTCTAGATTGGCAATCACTCATCCTCTACTTGTGACTACGGTTTATGCAAGGATTCAGGCAAGTACAATATTGCATTTATGTTTTAGTTTATTATAACATTTTTTCTATCGTTTCCTTGTTTGATATCCTATTGAGACATTGCTTGATATTTCATTGAGACACGATTGTGACACTGTAGTTATTGTACCCTTCTTAGTGTATCATTAACCGTTATTGATTGTTAGAGAGTCTGAAAGGGAAATACTCGATAAATACGTGAACAAACCCAAATATTTTGATTGTGGATAGCTAAGTCATACACTCCACGTATCAGTTAGCCGTACCATATTATTGTAGATAGCCATCGTTTGATGTGCCATATTAGCCCAGCCGTTCACGTATTAAGAGGTATTTCACACACACATAGTTATTCCTATTTTTCTTTATCTTGTTCTAGTTCATATCTTGTTAGTACATGTATTGTTAGTTACATTCTGCTAGTTCATATCTTGCTAGTGCTAGTTCATATCTTGCTAGTGCTAGTTCATATCCTGTTAGTTCATCTCTTGCTAGTTCTTTATAAACTCTTTGCCATCATAGTTTTTTGTTGTTCTAACTTATTTTGGACTAACAACAATAATTGCAATATGGTTGAACTCTGCTTCTTTCCTGACTGGTTCGTTGTTATAGGTGAGGTTAACGTGCCTACTCTTGCGCTATGGACCATACGAGGGAGAGATAGAGACTCGAAGGCCAAACCATAGAAGACTAGTTAGTTGTGTGGTAGTTTTCTATAAATGTAAAAGCTTACGTTCTTCTTCAAATGTAAACTTCTATATTTTGTAAAGTTGATTTAGTTATTGTGAATGAGCAATTAGCATTTATGAGCACTTGTTTATTGCCGGCTAGACAGTGTACTACCATCGATACCACGGCATAAGCTGGGCTTAGACACGCACTCGTATCCCGAAAAAGTGGGTGCGGGTCATGACAAATTTTTTATGGTAGCCCATGCAGGTCTGTTTTCACAAAAGATTGCGAACTTGTGGTAGTACTTAAGTTAGTCATACTACTGCAAGCCTGCGACTAGGATGCACATTCACAATTTATTTTAATTTGATTTTATGAGAATGAATAGGACTAGGAGTCCCTTATTCAATTTGATCCTTGATATTTAAGGTTGTTAAATAGGCCATGTGATTTAGCCAATGATTTATTGAAGTCTAGGCATGGATAAATCAAAAAAAAATTCTAAGAGAATATGTTATTTTGTTTTGACATGTTGGTAGGATCCAAGGTGGGTAGAACATACGTTTGGTAAGTTAGGCCTTCATAGAATTCAATTCCTAATTTAGATCATTTGTGCCATTTTATCTTCTGCCTTCTCTAAACCTCATTTTATTTTCAAAACTATTTTACGATCATTTTATTTTCAATTTCTAATCTTGGTTCAATTATCTATATATTAATTCAAGTCGTCTTCGCTCAATTTGTGATCGTTTTGTTTTCAAAACTGATACTTTTACTCAAGGATAGATACTTATATTTTCTTATCATGATCGAATTATTTGAATTTATTGAAGTTCCTTTGAAATTCTTATGGATATAGTTAAAATTGTCACAATGGTAAGGCAGATGTGCACTGTCCTCATTTATTTGAATTATGGAGACTGCGGGTTCACTATAGTCAGCAGCGCACTAGCGTGGCATGACCCCTAAGTTAAAATAATTTTAAGTATGTGTAGGTTGTCGAATATTACTAAAACTATATCCTAGGTGTATTATTGATCTTTTGATTTATTATTTTAATATTGGGTAGAGTTGATAAAGTGTTCAATAACATATTATACTTGAGTCATGAAACCAAGGGTTCACGGCAGCCAAATGTACACTGGCGAGGCATGGATTCTCGATTAAATGACTTCGGATATACTTATGATTTTCGAATATCATAGCGACTATATCTTTTATTAGCATACGACTATTAAATACTTTTTTTTTCTTTCAAATTTATTTGATGTCTTATTTCTTGTTACCACCTTCTCTACAACTAGTAGTTCTTTATTTCTCTTATATCTTTCTATTTTTGAATTGTCATCTTTTATACCTATTTTGATTTCCTTCCACTATATTTCTAAAACTTATTTAGATTTTGATTCTATACGCCTGATCAATTTCGATCATTCATCACATTATTTTCTTGATTATATTCTTTGTCGTGCTTATTCATATCGTTTGGTCATGTCATTTTTTGATGATATTCTTGGTTGTGCATATTTGTATCTTTTGAAATTTCGAGGACAAAATTTTTCTAAGGTGGATAGATTTGTAAGCCCACTTCCCAAATTTTTAATTTTTTAATTTTATTTGTTTATGATTAATTTTATGGTTATTGGGAGTCACGCCAAAGCTTGTAGGTGGGCTATGACCATATTAAGGTCATATGACCTCTAGATAGCTTATATATGTATTATTTAGCTATTTTATATTTTCTACAATTTTTGTATATTTTTAGGTATTTAATATTTAAGGTTTTATTATTTTTAAGGAGTTTCAGGATTTACTGTGAGCTCACAAGATGATATTTTGTGTTAAATTTTTTTATTTAGATTCTAGACACTTAGAAATATTTTCTAGAATTTTTTAGAATTTCTCTGGATTTTTTTGCAATTTATTTTGATTTATTTGGACTTAAAATAATTTTTTGAATTAAATAAATAATTACTAAGTCATCCACCCCGGGAGGGGTTCACCTGTCGGCGCCCGCTACAATAACTGCCTCTCTCTCTCTCTCTCTCTCTCTCTCCTATATATATGCATGTATATTCACAAATCCTAATTAATTATACCCTCCTCCTTTGTGGTTTGATCTTGGTGATTCCTCAACTTCCCGAGACGATTGCGAAGAGCCCCAACCTTGGATTCGTGCGCTGTTTATTTTTTCGGATTCGTCTCGAGGTAAACTTCCTGAATATGTAATTTATTTTCATCAAATCTAAATCTTAATTTTTGTAAAATTCATAGAGGATTAGTTGCCCGAAACTTGACACGGTTTTGATGTTTTCGAGATTCCGGGAGAACCAGAAATCGAAATCATGAACCGTTTAAAGTTTAGGAAAGCTAATACAGAGATCTACGACATATATTTTTTCCAGAAATTATTTCATTCATCTAGTATTTTAGTTATTCTGTTGAACTCAGAATTGATCGGTTGATCACCGTTTTGGTCATGATTAGCCATAATGGCAATATCTTTTGACCAAAACGTGATGTTGTGGCGTGGTTGATTCCTGCGCACTCCTGGCATTGAAATCTACCAAAGTGCACTTTCAAAATCTAGAGTTCATGATGTTTGACTAGATAGTCAACGGCATGCCTCGATTTGCGTGTTATGGTTGCCAAAATTGGAAACATGACTTTTGATGGCCAAACTTACATGTTTAGATTATATTTAGATTATTATTAGATTAAAAGATATTTTTAAGTAATTTATTTCAGAATTAACCATTATTAGATTAGTAATCGAACTAGCCACTATTCCATGAATTTAGAACTAGAACCTTAGAATTGACTTGTAATTTTCGTGCATGGTTCATGGTACGATGTATGTTATAGGTTGACAGACTCTAGATTGGCAATCCCTCATCCTCTACTTGTGATTACGATTTATGCAAGGATTCAGGCAAGTACAGTATTGCATTTATGTTTTAGTTCATTATAACATTTTTTCTATCGTTTCCTTATTTTATATCCCATTGAGACATTGCTTGATATTTTGTTGAGACACGATTGTGACACTGTAGTGTTTGTACCGTTCTTAGTGTATCATTGACCGTTATTGATTGTTAGAGAGTCGGGAGGAGAAATAATCGGTAAGTATGTGAACAAACCTAAATATTTTGATTGTGGACAGCTAAGTCATACACTCCACGTATGAGTTAGTCGTACCCTATTATTGTGGATAGCCATCGTTTGACGTGTCGTATTAGCCCAGTCGTTCACGTATTAAAAGGTATTTCACACACACATAGTTGTTCCTATTTTTCTTTATCTAGTTCTAGTTCATATCTTGTTAGTTTATATCTTGTTAGTACATACCTTGCTAGTTACATTCTGCTAGTTCATATCTTGCTAGTGCAAGTTCATATCCTGTTAGTTCATCTCTTGCTAGTTCTCTATATACTCTTTGCCATCATGGTTTTTCATTGTTCTAACTTATTTTGGACTAACAACATTAATTGCAATATGGTTGTACTCTGCTCCTTTCCGGACTGGATCGTTCTTATAGGTGAGGTTAACGTGCCTACTCTTACGCCATGGACCATACGAGGGGGAGATAGAGACTCGAAGGCCAAACCATATAAGACTATTTAGTTGTGTGGTAGTTTTCTATAAATATAAAAAGCTTACATTCTTCTTCAAATGTAAAACTTCTATATTTTGTAAAGTTAATTTAGTTGTTGTGAATGCGCAATTAGCATTTATGAGTACTTGTTTATTGTGGGCTAGACAGTGTACTATCGTCGATACCGTGGCATAGGCTGGGCTTGGACACGCACTCGTATCATGAAAAGCGGGTGCGGGTCGTGACAGGGTCGTAGTGGTGTCCCCAATTCAAGTCGGAAACTCTGTGGGATGAATTAAGATTGGATCTTGTGTCAAAAAAGTTGTGCAATAAAAATGAAGCACAAGATGGTGTGTCGGAGTGGGACACGAAGGTCATGGGTGTAGGGTGTCTTGACTAGATCATGCATGTAAAGTTGGTTTTGAGAAAACAACTAGTCTTGTGCTCCTAAATTAAAAGTCACGGTAACGTATAAATGATAATCAAAGATAAAAGTGGGAATTGTTAAATGGCCTAAATTGATCCGAAAGTTGTGCGATGCAAAAAAGAATACAAGAGAACAAGTTCGAGTGGGACCTGATATATCAAAATTAAGATAATCTTATCTACTACAAACTCATAAAAGAAGTTTCTAGAGATTGACATCTCTGAAGCTCCAGAAATCAAAGTCACGAAAAAGAACATTTAATAATCAAAATAATTAAACAAAAATATTTTTGAAAATAATTCATTTAGAAAATTTTAAAATAAACCCTAAAATTCAGGGGGGCTCACACCTTCATATAGATAAGTATCGGCATGCTAACAATGTCTAGTACAGGAATACAAAACTTGACACATTTATATTACAAATGTCAACTTTTGCATGACAGGAAAGGATGATAAGTATTCACCTTGCATCAATGCAAGGGTGAGTACATCGGATGGGTAAGAAGTGGCTATTAAGCAACGTTGTTTGATATGTTTCCTGCTAACTTCTGTTATCAAATATAATATGCTTACATATTTTTCTGTTTTCACAATATGCCATAAAACTGATCCTAGGACAAAATAGAAATATCACCTATTAAAATGCATGCTTCACATAATTACTTAGTATCGGTTTAGGCGAATGGATTTTCATACTGTCACGCTCTGCTCCCGTAGGATCGATCGTCCTCGCTAAGGCGTGATGCCGCACGAGCCTAGATTGCGCTCGTGTAAGGCGGGTTCCATAACGGCCGATTCCAGCGGCTGTGACGGGGTCGTCGCACAGAAGTCCCAAGCAGAGACATTGAATAATAGCAGTAGAAATTAGAACAAAACACAAGTTATGCAAAAGAAGCTCTTTATTGTTATTGAAACAAAGGTTACAATGGGGCACAAGGCTAAGATTACAAGTCTCTCAAGCTCACTCATCTCACATTACAAGTCACTTAGCTCTCTCTCATCTCTCAAAACAAGTCTTGAACCAGCGGAAGCTTTGGAAGGCGACGTCCATACATTATGTCCCGTATAAGCCTTGACTCCATGCGGCCGCACGCTTTGAATCGCCAAGGAACTCCGTGCCTCGACGCATCCAAGCGAGCTTCGTGCCACGAGCTTCTACCTGTGCCTATACATGAAAACTATGTGGGTGTCAGTACTCAACTGTACTGGTGGAATGAGCTCCTCGCACACCCATACAAAACTAACACGTTAATTTACTTTGTGTAAACATAGTCCCTTTATGATTGTCTTTCTACTCTTTCCTTAGGATCGGTTTTAGGACAGACGCCTTGGCCTATTTTATGTCTTTAGACCATCCCGTGCTTCCAACAACGATGTTAACTCATACTTTGCCTCTAGACCCTTCTCGTGCTAACAACGCTAACCTATCAAGTCGTGCTTGCCTTTCGGCCAAAATTAGAGACGCAACTACGCGGTAGTACCCAATTTTCTTACGACCGTACTACAAATATATCATGTCGTGCCTCGCAGCTCAGTGTGACTTAACCATATCACTGCCTCGCGGCCCTTTGTTACTTCGATCACCAACTGACCCAATCAAGACTTGTGGGTTAAATGTCACTCGATCGACTTTGCTTTACGGCCTTTCCTGACTTAGATTCAAGACAACTCACATCCAAACTATGCAACTTATATGCCGACAACATAAGACTCGACGCCACATCTCGTACTGAAGCACGTCGCCTACGTTGCAACCAAATCTTAGGCCCAACATTTTATGTTCCAACTATACACACACTCAACTCAACTTCCTTGATATACTACACTCAATACTCGACTCAATCCAAAGACAAACACGTGGATCGCCGCCCATGCCGACTCATCTATATAAACTAGTCACTAGCGCCCAGCGCTATAATGGACTCCTTTTTGTAGTTTTGATTAGACGGACGCCCCTTGCCAGCACGAGTAGCTAGCTCCCTGTAAGTCTCCGTCCAACCCGTACGGTCATCCAGTACACAGCTACGAAATGTCTACCATCGCAACGGTTCCCATGGGCCGTCTGGGTCATCGTTCGAGAGACTATTTATTTTATTTACCTTGTACAAGTTGTCCAATGACCATGCAAGACTCAACTGGAACTGACGTCTCACACAGTCATTCTACTTCTAGTGTTACCATCTCTTTCATGGATAAGTTCAACACTTCTCATATCTGGGACCTTGCCTCGGCGACCCAGTTGCGAGCATTCTTCTTTCTTGCCTCAATGACCCAGTCGTGAGCATTCTTCTTTCTTGCCCTATTATTTCACTCAACTCAAGAACAACTATTTGAAACACTTTCCAAACTCAAAGAATTCAACCGTGGCCCGTGCCTTAAAATACTAAGTCCGTGCCATCGTATCTTAAACCAACTTGAAACTCTATGTGACACCACCGCCCAAGTCATACTCTATATGATGGGCCTTACGATCATGAGACAATGTGGTTACACCCAACTGTAGAACTCATAGGGCCGTGCTTGCTACCACTCCGATAGCCTAACATAACTTGCCTGACTTAAACGCACAATGACTCGATGAGCAAAGGCTGCGTCAAGCCATGTATTTACGGAAACGTGCTGCGCAAGCGTTCGACTTCTGAACGACCAAGTCATTTGGGTGCCTAGACTTATATCATAAGCCGTACAACACAACTTAACTCATGGGACAAGCCAAGGCTATGCCAAGCCTTGGACGATAGGACCGTGCATGCTTTATGAAGCATTTATGCGGGCGACGCCTGTGACTTAGGCTACGTTCATAACTTTGCCTACTCAACCAACTTCCCTTCTCCCAAGCCACGGGACGAAGGATCGAGTGTCATTTTCAAAGCACGCCGTGCACCAACTCTAAGCCGATCGTTGGACCTTTCCATATTCTAACTCAATTCGACCCATCGGGATTACTCCATTTAGCTATGTAGATTCATCTCTTTTATTATTAAGCCTACTTGTGCAAGTTGAAAACATGCAATTTATTATGTGAAGGCAAAGATGAGGCGAGTTCACTAAAACTACCCCACCTGAGCGAGCGGTCGCCTCGACCGAGCGATGTCTTCGAGCAGCCGTTGCAAGGCTAAGTCCGAACGCCGTCGGCGTTCCTATTCCTTCGATTGACTGAGCGGGACGAGGCACTACACTTACTGACCAGTACGCGATGTGTACTAATACCCAAACCCCCCATGTATGAAGCAACTTGGACGTGGTGAGGCATGAAAGCTCGAACTTGCACATAAAGATGTTCGGTCGAGGATGCTGCCTGGATATAGAAGATATGATATATGGAACGACAAGATCCTTTGTAAGCAAGAGAGATCATGAGTGCTATAAGCCAATTTGGCATGTTCATTGGGGCTAATGGGAGCCTTTGTAACCCTTTGTAATCAACTTCATTTTTTGTTTCATATACTCTATTGTTGACTCTATTTTCTCCATTATAAATGTTGTCATTTCAAGGTAACCATTTATGTTTATCTTCTTGACTTGTACAAGTGCAATCTAGATTTTTATGACATCATGTTCCAGTAAGGACGATCGATTCGGCAAAAATCGATGAGAGGACGAATGATTCTGCGGAGTCGGGGACTAACATTAACTTCCACATTTACCACAAAAAATTTATTCTCTCTCTTTTAATACTTAAAAGTAATCTGGTGTTATATTGTTGTAGCTTCTTTTTTTGCTTCGTAAAAAATGAACAACTACTACAGCAACCACAAGATCAACAATCTCAACCAGAACCACAACCTCAAGGCGTACAAGGGCCTCAACCCGTATTGCAATCTCATGGGGTACATGGACCTCAACCTATCACTATACCAAAACAATTGTATTTTAACGGTCTAAACTTATTAATAAAATTAATTTTAATGGGTAAATTCTGTGAGTGCATAGGCATGAGTAATATTACTAACTGGCCTCCGAAAGGCTCTTGTCCGTTAGTGTTTTAATTGTTCTAACGACGTAAACTTTAGTAATCTTTTTTTCTAACAGACATATAAATACATGTAGAACTGAATAATAATGGACTCAAACCATTAGCATATTTTAAATATAAAAAAATAGAAGAAAGTACAAATAAATTGGAAGAAAGTATAGTTATATTACAAATGAAAATATCGTTCTTTTCAAACATCAAAGAACATGATATTGCGATTAGCATATCTATCATATTAATCAATTTTATCAAACCTCTATGGAAATTGTAGATAACACACATTCTTTCCTACAAATGGATCCATCATAAAGCATATGGATTCTCTGATTGCCTTGTTCTTGTTGAAGTAGTGCACGCAACCTTAATAGGCACTAGGCTACGAAGAAGGAATGAATCATAATTGGATGAGATCAGTTTGTCACCACTTTAACAGAGTTTATACTGTGTGTGATATCGAACGAATACACTCGCGTGCAACTCTTGTTGAATGTTAGCATTACGAAAACAAATTAAATGGACACTTGAATGCGGTTATGGAAAACTACGTAAGCATCTACATAATTGTATCTACTTTCGTGCATTTATTGAAAAAATGTATAATTTCCAATATGTGATATTACTTTTAGATATGTATTTTTTTTTTGCAACTTATGGTTTTGCATTTTTTATTTCAACCTTACTACAAGCTTCCTTCGTTGTATCACAAAGGAAGCTAATATAGTGGTTGAAAGCATAAATCCACACATAAATCATCTCAACCAACACTTATGTAACGAGAATAATATATATTAAAATTGTATCAATTAATAAAAAATTCTCTTTTTCTTCTTACTATTTTTTATATAATGAAAAACTCAAAGCCCAAAGCCCATAGCCCCCCTCCAAAGCCCAACCCAACCCGACCAAGGCTCGGTAAAATCCTGTATTCCGGTCCGGCCCAAAACACACCCTGAACTTGTTAGGTATCCAATCATTTCATTCAGCCGTGTCAGTCAATTTCATCATTAAATCTATCAATAACTTTAACAAAATTACAACAATAAATTATTTTGGGGAAAAGAACCAACTTTTATTTTCCAAAATTTATCGTTGGTTTGGAGACTTAGCTCTTCAAAAAACATGGTTAAAAAGATCTTGGTTATACAATTGAAAGAAAAAGAGTTAACTCAGCATAATCCAAATTCTATTCCAAGAGCAGAAATAACTTATGAAAGCACTTTCCAAATCGCTTTTAAAAGCTACATCAAAATTGAAATATATTTTATTTTTTGATAACTTGTTGCCATAAACAACTTTAAGGTTGAGTTCTCAAAAATATGCATAACGAGCCATGATAAGTAATCCTAATGCAAGGATGCAACTGTCACGCCCCGCTCCCAATATATGATGGGTCGAGTACGTAACCAGCATCCCCAAGCTACATGCTTTACTAATAAACATATATTCGTAACCACGATTGTTGCCTGTAAGTTCTAGGATAAAGCAAAACGATCAACAAATAAGAACTAAGCACAATCATAATACTACTCTTCGTTATTTACATCTCACAAATATGAGTTATGTCTTCAAAAGATAGTATACAAGCTACTCACTAGTTATACAACCACATGTCTATCTCCCATAAGGATTAATATACATATATTATACATGAACACAAAATGAAGTTGTTGTTCTACACGACATCCCTTACTCTTCATATTCATCCACATTATACAAAGAAAGTACCTTGTCTTCGTCCTGGCCTTCATCTAGTGAACAAAACCTAGGTCATCAAAGACATACAAGTCCTCAATTCAAGGAAAGTGAAATAAATAAAATGATATGATACTGAAAATCAAATATAATAGAAATCTAAACTGAATAAACTCTAAGTAAAAGATTAAATAAAACTTTGAACTAACTTCTAAAGTGATCTTAATCTAGTGAAATAATTATATCTAAAACCGTCCTTTAAGTCCTAAAGTCACTAGCACAGTCACAAGACAATTTTTTCTATATGATGATGCAAAGTTTAGAGAACATATTTGGATCTCACATTCGCATTATCACGTGCACTATCTAGGCAATAATCCCATTACCAGGGATCAGGTGGTGGCAGGTAGGCAATTAGTAGTCCGGCCACTCCTCTTTGGGGGTAAAATCATAATATCAATTAACCAAATTCGACTTTTTATCGAATTAGGTAAATATTTACAGATAACACGAGCGTCAGGTAAGGTAGGTGATCTAAGCATTCACCTAGTCTCAACGCAAGGCCTTGCGAAGGACCTATATGTACTGATCAGTTTTGTCAATTATATTGCCCAGATGTCATACGATGTGATCCAAACTGTACTCCCCTGCCCAGTGCTCTATTCTACAATCACTATCAATCCTAAGTCCTTTCTAATAATTGAAACTTTGTTTTCTAAATCAAGTATACATATTGATTTATATTTTTGGAATACATATTTCTAGGTTTAGGGTTCGATAAGATATCACGGCATTTAAGCCTCGAAATTAGGCTATCTTCCGAAATCCTTAGACTTTTGGACATAGTCTCCTTTGTATTTCGAGCTCCAAACACAGTAATATAACCGACCCGGAGCAACTCTTCGTAGAATTGGCATAGGTCAAAGTCTCTTAGGTGGAACAACTCTACACCGGTCACACGCAATTAATATAGTAGATAAGAATTGTATAAAAGTACAAAACTAAGTTTGCAAAAATTCTAAACATGTATCCTCTACTTCCATATAGCATAACTCCTATCATATAAATTTGAATACCATCATTTATATACCGTTGGAAAGATTATCGAATTTTATACGAAACACGTTTACACATTTTGGATTTGACAAAGTTTAATGGGTCAAAACTGGCCTACATGGATGTTGTGTTATTGGGTTACAGTATTTTTTTTCAAGTTTTGACATCAATGTTGCACGGTTAATAACTCCTAATATATATCTAGATACTATCATATTACATACCATTGGAAAGCTTATTGAATGCTCTACGATTTTCCATAGACATATTTCAATTTTAATGACGTCTGCTAGATCAAAACTAGCACAAAAAATACTGCAAAATAAATTTCAGAACTTTGTTCCAGAATTTCACATCCTTGTTGCACGGCCTATAGCTCCTAGCACAAAAATCATAATACCATCATATTATATGTTTTCGAAAATGGCGTCGAATTTCATAATTAACTCACTTAGACATATTTTGATTTTGACAAAGTTTACTAGATCAAAAACAGCCTAAAAATTACTGCACTGTGGGAATGAATTCAGCACAGCTATTTCAAATTCTAATTTATATACAATACTCCTATAGGCGTGTCACCTTAACAAATAAGTCTTAGAATCATGTTTTACACAATATATATTTAACTCAAAATTAATCCAAAATTTAAACATTATTTTGCATATAATAGAATTAAATCAAGGACTATATGCAAAATATACAAAAATTAGAATTGGAAAAAGGGAAGGAGGACTTGCCTTTCCTCTAGGGTTTTGCAATTTATGGAGGAATGTAAAGAAAATTTGAGTTGAGTTGGAGAGGGTTCTAGGATGAAGGGGTGAAAGCAAAAAATGTTAAAAGCTTAAGGGAATATATATATATATATATATATATA